>CAUYRT010070538.1:0-73662 GCA_963574885.1 Lepilemur ruficaudatus | reverse complement strand
TTAATTTCTTTCTATTTTATAGTAGAGACGGGGTCTCGCTCTTGCTCAGGCTGGTCTTGAACTCCTGACCTTGAGCTATCCACCCGCCTCGGCCTCCCAGAGTGCTAGGATTACAGGCGTGAGCCACCGCGCCCGGCCTCTCACATAGAGTTTAGAATAGAAAGAAGTACAAAGTTTACTTGTTTTCCCAAGAAAGAAACGTATATATGTTACTCTCTCTCTCTAGAAGAAGAAGAAGGAGAGAGAGAGAGGGAGGGAGGGAGGGAGGGAGGGAGAAGGAGGTAATGGCCATGGCACACAGAGGAAGGAAGGAAGTGCCGAGCAGCAAGGCCAAGCAGCCTGGTGCTTTTAAAGGGTGAAAAGTGGTTTTTCTTTCTCTGCTTCAGCAGACTGATAACAGAAGCGGCAACAAAGTTGTTGTAGGTGTTCTATATTTTCTCTTTTCTCTGTGAGGCCAGGTTATCTGAGTCCTTGAAATTTGTTTCTGACAGGAACTGAGGCAGAGAGAGGGAGTTGGGTGTTTGCACCCCATCTGTCTGCTAAGGGCTCTTAAGGCTGAGAAAGAACTCAGAGATAACAAGTTAGAGGAAGGGTAGTTGTGTTGTGAATCTTTTTCTTCAAAGGGGCAATTATGTGCTGTAAGTTTATTTCCCTTACTTTCTGTTTGATAGTTTATTTTCCTTTGTTAGGTTATTAGTAAGGTCATCTTTCAGTGACACATGATCATCTTTTATAAAAAAAAAAAAAAAAAGGTCTTTATATTGCTTTTATTTTGAAAGATTTTTCACTGGATTTAGAATTTCTGGTAGCCATGAATTTTTTTCCCCCTTATTCAATGCTTTAAAGTTCCATTGTTTCTGAAGTCAGCCATCATTCAAATCATCAATTTCCTGTATTGATAATGGGTCTTTTTTTCTTTTCTGGCTGCTTTCAAGATTTTCTTGTCTTTGATCTCCAGGGGTTTGATTATGATGTGTCTGCATATGGTTTTCTTTGTGTTTATCCTCCTTAAGGTTCATTGCATTCAGCTTCTAGGATCTGTAAGTTTATGTTTTTCAGCAAATTTCTTTAAGTATTTTTCTCTACAGTTCTCTCTCCTCTCCTTCTGGGACTTCAGTTACAAACAAATTATATAACACCAGCTCTACCCCTGTGCACAAAGGCCAAGATTCTTGCATTTATTACAGATGCCTCTCTAGGGAATTTCTCTGTTATCTCCAAGAATGCTGGTAAACCTGAATCTGAGAGAAAGTAAGACGCCTTTACTTAGTACATCTAAGTTAGGGCTCTAATGTGAGAACACAGGGGTAGAGCTGGTGAGCTAAACTGTGCTTGGCTCTAAAGATTCTGAAATCAGGATGCAAGAAAGTACAGTTTAAAAAAAAAAACACTGGGCCATGAAGGAATGATGTGTATTTTAAGTTCTGCCTCTGAAATTGATTAGATATATGCTCTGGTTATTTTCCCTTCCTGGTTCTTAGCTTCCTCATTCATAGTATGGAGAGGAGGGTTGGAGCAACATTGTTGAATTTGATCATGCAGATTGTATACAAATATATAAGCAGAATATTCTGTAGCAGAGTAGAGAGGTGTAGCATACCTCCAATCCAAACCACTCCCTAACCCTCAAGGGAAGGATGGCCTCCCCCTCAACTAGGTAGAGCAAACCCTGACATAGGATGTTTATCAAATCTCAGGAGGGGAGGAGAGCCTACATATTTTAACAAAGACTGCATACCTCCTCAACAGCAGCTTCCCCCATCCAAGTCCTCAGGTAAAAGAAAGGTAGAAAACACAGAATACTTAGTTCTCACGTGTTGCAGGGAGAGATCACACACTGGTTCCAGATAATGGGAGAGGAGATACTACATCACAGCAAGGAGAATGGACAGAGCTGCCCAAGTATGCATGAGGGAGAAAGAAATGATATGGTCACTACACTGATTTACTGTGATCTTTGCATTTTCTTCATGTTTCACCCACAGCTAACAAAAGAAAGGGAAGAGAAGGGAGAGGGAGGGAGGGTCATGGGCTACAAAGACACAGCCTAACCTAGAAAAAAATAACTCAAGTAACAGAAGGAATTTTCTCACAATTTCTTCACATTATAGTACAATTTGATACGAACATATATTAAGTAAAACTAGAGCTCAAACATGAGATGATAAAATAGCAGAAGGAGATTGCAGATAAACAAATTGAATACCAAAATACTTTATGGAGCTAATAAACTATAAATAGAATGAACAGAACAGACACTGCTGAATATTGAAATACTGACATAGAAAAAAGACTAAGTACAGTACATACAGAGGAAAAAAGCAAGGGAAGTTAATTAGAAGTGAATGGATATACATACTACTTTAGTACAGGCTAAACTGCTGTAACAACGAAATCCAAAAATATAATGACTTCAATAGATTAGCTTATTTCTTACAAAACAGTCCCCAGGTAAGAAGTGCAAGTCTGCCAGGACAGCCGTGCTCCACACAGTCATTCAAGACATGGTTCTTGCTATCTTGACACTCCATCATCTCTTCATTCCAATCATTCCAGGATATCCTCATTCCGAGGGTGGAAGCTCGCTCCTCTCCACACCCACATTTCAGCCCATCAGAAGGATAAAGGTAGTCCAGAGCATGCACTCTGAGGACGTGACCCAGAGGTTACACATATGACCTCTGCTCACATCTGATTGGCCTGAATTTGGTCACCTGTCAACATTTAGCTACAAGGGATGCTGGGAAGTATAGTCTGTAACTGGATAGCCATGTGCTCAGCTAAAACTCAGGGTATTCTATTCTAAAAGGAACCAGGAGAGAATGAATAGTTAGGTACCATAATATGAAAGATAAAGATGAGCCAACATTTAAAGATACTTGGTGTCACTAAAACAGAGAACCCAGCAAATGAAAGAGAAGATGTATTCAATGATATAATGTAAGAAAAAATTTTCAAAGTAAAGAAAGAACTGAGTCTGCAAGTGGAAAGAAAACACCAAATCCCAGGAAAATTTGATTTAGAATATTTAACATAAAAGTATTTCCTAAATACTTGAATGTCAAAGACAAAGAGACATCCAGGCAGAAAAAAAGTAAATCACCTACAAGGGGTATAAAATCAGGTTGGCATCAGATTTCACAACAATATTCATTGTAGAAGACAATGGTGCATTATCTATAAAGTTTTGAGAAAAGAAAGGATGACTCCAGATGTAATTTGAGTATGAAGGCTCAGGGAAGTAAAGGACCCACGGACACTTCTTGGGAAGAACTGCTTGATAACCAAAGCCAGCCAATTAAGAGATCAATCAAAAGAAAGCACTCAAGCAGAGAAGCTATGACAAAAGAACTGTATGTGAGCACTGAACCCATTTACATGTATTAATAGAACTAATGCTAAACAGTTATTGCAACTATGGTATCAAAATGTGAATGTTATAAATTTGGACAGTGTACTAATAATAATGCAGTCAAAAATTGGGAGGTGAGGGAGAAGAGATGAAGGTATCAAGAGAGTTCTAATGTTCTCATCTTTCAAATCTAGGACATGCTATCCAAAATAAAATCATGTAGTTAAAAAAAACTAAACATTTTTCATAATCATCTTTATTTAACTCTAGAACATGGATTCACAAACTACAACTTGAGGGCTAGGTTTTATAAATAAAGTTTCATTGAAACAGGATGGCTCACACCTGTAATCCCAGCACTTTGGGAGGCCAAAGCAGGAGGATCCTTTGAGGCCAGGAGTTTGAGACAATCCTGGGCAACATATCGAGACTCCAACTCTACATAAAAAGTTAAAAATTATCCAGGCATGGTGGCACACACCTGTAGTTCTAGGTACTCAGGAGGCTGAGGCAAGAGAATCCTTGAGCCCAGGAGTTTGAGGTTGCAGTGAGCTATGATCACACCACTGTACTCCAGCCTGGACAACAAAGTATGACTCTGTCTCTTAAAAAAAAAAAAAAAAAAGAAGAAGAAGAAGAAGAAAGTTTCATTGAATTACAGTGTTTTGGTTCATTTGGGCTGCTCTAACAAAATGTCATAAATTGGGTGGCTTATAAACAACAGAAGAAGCTTGAAGTCCAAAATCAAAGTGTTGGCAGATTTGGTGTCTGGTGAGGGCCTGTTTCCTGGTTCATAGGTGGTGCCTTCTTACTGTGTCCTCCTCACATGGTGGAAGAGGCAGGACAGCTGTCTGGGGCCTCTTTCATAAGGGTACTAATTCCATTTATGAGGCTTTACCCTCATTATCTAATCATTTCCCAAAGGTCCCACCTCTTAATATCATCATATTGACGATTAAGTTTCAACATACTAATTTTGGGGGAGACACTAACATTCAGATCATAGTGCACAGCTTCACACATTTATTTATATATTGTTTGTGCTGCTTCCCAATTACAACAGATATGAACAGAGCTCCCACACCTTAAATACATTATGTGGCCCTTTAAGAAAAAATTTGCCAGCCCTTGCAGAGAAATGTTTTTTAATTTAGAGGAATCTTGTGATAGAGAAATATTTATTGGAAATTTGATAATTTTTTAGGTTTAATCCAACCCTTTTTCCTCCTATTAAGTTCATGTTAAGTGTGATAATTAAGTCCTATTTTTATATAATCATATATCAATTACTCTAAAGATGTCAGGGATGATGGATTGCCTAATGATATCTGGCCTAGTTTCTTAAACTTTTGCCTTTTGTATTTCTGCTTTATTTGGCATCTTTATAATGAACATATATCATTTTTACAAAAATAATAAAATAGAATGTTTTTTCTGTTTGAAAATACTGGAAGCAAATATACCAAAATGTTAACAATGGTTAAGTCTGGCTGATGGGAATATAGTTGCTGTTTTCTTTTTTAAGCTTTTCTGTATTTTTTAAATTTTTTAAAAAAATTTTAAACTTTTATAGAAGGTTTTGGGCATCAAGTGATAAAGTTCTGAATTCTAGTTTTGGAAATAATAATGAAGGATCAGATATAAGGGACATTATTCTATTGATATTGATTCTTTTATAATATGATATTTCATATTATACAAACTACAAAGCATAATTCCAGAGTAAAATGTAATAAGAAACCCGTGACAAAAAGGAGAAAACACAGTAGATGATATTTGAATTCTTTTAGGCAATCAGCACATTCATAAAGCTGTTTTCTTTAATGTGCACCTCTCTCAACGTACCTTCCAGTCTCATTCTCCCACCCAACCCTCTTTCTCACACACACCCCATACTCCAGCCACGTAGGTCCTCACCTCCAGTGAAATCTCCATGCATTAATATGCTATTTTGCTTTATTGCCACCTTTCTTTCTACCTATAATGATATTCTCCTCTCCACATAATATAATTCAATGCTTTCTTTAAGATGTCATTTAAATGTCACTTACTGTAATACATCTCAACCTTGGCTGTACATCAGAACCACCTGGAGAGCTTTATAAAAATACCAAGGCTCAGGCCCCAGACCAGCTATTCTGAATTAATTGCCCAGGGTTGGGGCCCAGGCAGCAGTATTTTTTAAAAGCTCCCCAAGTAATTCTAATATACAGCCAGGATTGAGAGTGCTGCAAAACCTTCTGCAATACCAGCAGGCAGAGTTAATTACTCCCTCTTCCACGCTCCTGTAGTCCTTAGCTTTTCCATTGGTCATGAAATTTAATGCTCATTGTATTAAAGTTAGTGTTATATATATAGTAAGTGCTCAGTAAATGCTGAAGGCTGTTACAGTCCTTCTCCCTCCAACCAGGCATATATGGAAGTGGTTATCCTCACCATGGGAATGGGACGGATGTTTCATATCCAACGACACTGTCTGAGGGATCTATTTCTGTACACTATAACCCTCCCCTCTATTCTACTGAGTGCATACACACACACACGCACACACACACGCAACACACACACAGACATCCCACTGCCTTTTCAGCATAGTTCATGGGTCTGGCTGTTACTTTGTTTAGATTGTTGCAATTTAAAGAATTAAAGGAAGCAGCATTATAAATGTGCTGAGTGCCTGACAGAATCCGAACATCACCTGCCTTCTGTCCTGTCCTTTGTGTCGTCCTTTACATTGTGTTTTATGTTGGATGCTGCTGCTTTAGCTTTCAAGAGCGTGTTGTCAGGTGTTCTTTGTCAAAGGCTTTCAGAAAATCCAGATAAATTATGCTCTGTGCCCTGAAACTGCCAAACCATCTTCACAGTGTTTGACAATTTTATTTAAGTTGAATCTCTCTCTCTTCCTCCGATTTACCTTTGCCTCACTGACCCTAATATCAATCGGACAAGTGGAAACCCTGCCATTTTTGATATTGAATATCATCAGCTATGTATGTGCCATTTCCAGATCCTCAGGCACGAATGTGTCAATCACTTTGGGTGATTATCTCAGGCTTCCTGATTAGGAGGCAATCCTGGAAAATACTCGTATCTGGAGGTGAGTTGAGGAAAGGAGAGCTGAGGATGAGCGAAAACAACCAAGGTGGATCAACAAGATCGGAGTCTCATAAAAATGCCATCTGGCCATGAGTCCCTCATCCTCATTAAGGCAAGGTAGCACCACCCTTTCCCCTTCCAACTCACCTGGAAGGAAACAGATTGCACTTACAGTTGACTCTTTCCTATTAAAAATACAATTTCTTTTTATTATTTATTTATTTACTGAACATCATCAAAGGGTTCAGTGTTTATGCGTTGGTGGTGGCTGCCTTATGGTTACCACATCCTGGCAGTGGGGGCCCTAACATGTTGTTCATACAGACATTTCTCAGCCAAGAGATACTCATTTTGTAAAGTAATTTCCCCCCTCCAGTGTTTATGGAACTTTCCCTTTCTTTTTCCTTAAAGTCATCCTGATCTTGCTGAGCAATAAGGTGTTATACAACTGAGTCCAATGGCAAATCTGACTAATGTAAAATCGTATTCATCTTAAAATTGAATAATTTGTGCATATCTACTATACCATGTGACCTGAATTGAATAAGCTTTCTGTCTTGAGTTCTTTATTAATTGAATAGTAAACTGTTACCTAGTTCTGTTGGAAGTTCTGCAAATTAATTACTGTTTGGAAAATTTTAATCAGTTTATAAACACCAAACAGTTGCATCTTCCCTGCAGAGAGGGCCTAGGTAATTCATAACCTCCTATAATAAAGGTAAAAATAGTATACTTGGGCAATACAATCAAATGTGATTTATATGTGATACACATAATCTTTAAAATCTAGAAACCATTTAATAGAAACAATTCATATTTCATAAGTATAATAAAAGCATTTTATGACTTTAGGAAAAGTAATTATCTACTATAACTCATCTGGACATCATGTCTTCATAACCGTTTCTGAGATCTGCAAAAGAATCTACTCAGAGTTCATCTTTAACCTGTTAATATTGATTGATATGTTTATCTTTAAATTCTCCCATTTTTTTTAACCTCATAACCCTAATATTTATTTCCTGGGAAATTTTTCTGTATAAAACTTTGCTGTATTCAAACCTCCTCTGTTAAGATTTAGCACTTTTATATTATAGTCATTAAAATTGAACAAAATCTTAATAGTTCCTTTATTAACTACTGTACTGACTTTGTATAGTGGAAATCACAACATGTTAATTGGATTTAATTAAGTGTTTTAAATTACACAAACTCCTAACAGGAGTAGACACTAGCACAGGGTACTCATGAGCAATAAAATTGGAGCTGATATTGCTACTTTATTAAAACTTAATGAAACTATTCATAATCTTATTTATTGTTTACAAGACGAAAAACTGTGTTCACTGTGAAGGCAAAAATGTCTGCTGAAAACAAATTTTTGATCACCTAGGTGACGGTTCAGAAGTTAATAAAGGGGTCCACCATATCCAATCTCACGGTTCTGCCATCTTCTCATCGCACAGATCCCTATTTCACCCCCATACCAGTCTTACAACGGGATGCCAGCAAAGGTTGGTGATTTAATAGCTACTTTATGTGTTTAGGCAGATAAGAGAAAGAACATTGAGGTAGGATCTGGAGCCTGAGTTCGGACTCACTCAGCCACTAATTCTAATTATCCTAGGTGGCCTCAGACAGTCAGGTCTTCACTCTGGCCTGAGTTTCTTCCTCTGTAAATCAGAAGGTTGGACTCATTGATCACTAGAGTCCCTTCTACCTCTAAAATTCATCATTCTATGGATTCAATATTGATTTAGATATTGTTGTTACATATTAAAATGATTGTTGTGTTTATGTGATATTATTAGAATTTATCAAGCTCCTGAGCAGATCATGATACTATTCTGGTAGCATTGAAAAACTATGGCAAAGACTATCAATGGCCAATTCACAAAAGAGGAAATATAATGGTCAATAAACTTATGAGAACATATTCAACCTCTGGGACCTGGGGAAGTAAAAATTATAGCAAAAATAAAATGCTATGTTTTACTCATCCGACTGACAAAAATGTAGAAGTAATAATGTTAAATGCTGACAAAGATGCGAGGATATAGGCACCTTATGTATTGCCAGTGAGAATATGACTTGCCTCAGTCCTTTGGGAAAGTAGTCTTAAGAGTATATATGAAAGTTAAAGTATGCATATGCTTTGACCCAGCAATTTCACTTATGGCTTTGTCTTGTAGAAATAAAAGCACTATTTTTAAAGTAAAAAAAATTTATTTCAATACACTATTATGCAGAAGCATTTAAACTATGCATGTCTTCATCTAAATTCTAGTCTTGTGAAATCAGTGGATTTCATTTTTAAGCAAAAGGATCTCATATTTGTCTCAGTATCCCTAGGGCCTACAACAAACAATATCCACCATTTTGTAGATACTAAATGTTAGTTGAATGAATAAGTAAATGAAAGAGTAAGCAAATAACTGAGGACTGAATGTCCTAAGTATAACCCTCTGTCCGTTTTCTTGCTATGTAATTTAATTGACTGAAGTGTTAAAGAATGCCTAAGTGGATCCCCTTTCCTGTCTCAAATATAACTCAGTGAGATGGTCTTTAATTACTTCTATCTCACTTTCTATGTGTTGTCTGGAATATTCGGGACTCAGATTTGGTTCCCAAGGGTTCTTCTGGCATCTGGAGATTCAAAGTTTTCCATCTTCTAGCTATTGTATCCTCTGTCTGCTGGTGGTGGAGAACCCAGGAAAAATATGTATCTGAATTTGTTAACCTTCCACAATTGTAATCATTACTTCTCTAGTTATGAACCATTGTTTAGTAATCTTTGTGACATATGCCTTCTAGTTAACTTATGTAATATTTACTCCCTAGGAATACTGAATAACACCAGCAGAGTTCCTATTTCTTGCTTTAGTACCATTTTACATTCTTCCTGGATCAAATTAGGGTGAATGAAATAATGAATGAATGAATCAATCAGTCATTCCTTGCTTTAGCAATAGACACAATAAAAAATTGCTACAAATAAAGGTAAATCTATTTAATAGAATTGTGGCAACTGGTCCAGAAAAAAAAATCACATTTTCGTCTCTAAATTATCTGTGAGAGAATACATGACCTACCATAATATTTGTAATCAATAAAACAATTTAATCAACATATATTTGTTAAGTACTTGTCATATGTCTGGTATTATGCAAGGTAATATGAGTGTCAGGAAACCATAAGCCACAGAAATATAAATACAGTGTATACATTTTTTAGGTGTTCCTGATGTCCTTAAATGTCATTTAAGCCTCACTTCAGGTCTATACAAGTCCAGCAGGAGGTGAACTATTAATAACATCTGGAAGAGAGAATCATTTAGAAAAATGTACTGTTAACTTCTCTGCTTTTTCTTGAATTATCTGGCCAAATCTAAGAAAGAAAGCTTTTTTTCCCTCAAATGAGTTTTGTATTAAAAATACACATTTCACAGTATATAGACCAAGTTTTTGATTCAGGCTCTGTGTGACCTCAGGCAAGTTGCTCTCTGATGTTAGAATAAACTCTAAGCTCCGGGAACAAGGCACGCCTGACCCAGCCCTCACCTACGTCTCCATTCTCATCCCACTTGGCTCTCTCTGTGCTCAGCCACATGGGCTTCCTCTCTCTTGCTTATCGGGCCAAGCACATTTTCAGATCAGGACTTCACAAGTGCCTCTACCTATGTCCATAAAAGTCACTTCCTCAAGCACTTGTCTTTTTCCTTCAAAAATTATCACAATTTATAATAATATATTTATTTGTGAATGTATTTAATGTATTCTCCATCACTGGAGGCTCTGTGAGGTCTCTCTGGTTCACCACAGTATCCCCAGCCCCCAGAATACTTCCTGACACATGACAGGCACTAACAAATGTTGGTTGAATGAATAACAGAATAAATGAACTTCCAATTCCTAATTTATTCAACAGGAAAGTGTTATGAGGATTTAATAAAACAATGGTGTTAAAGGATAATTTTCAAAATCAGGTAAAATCATGACTCTCATGCAATTATGAAATGAACACATGTCAAAGATTTTATGTAACTTGTAAATTAAAAGGGAAAATCTGTAAGATGTCACAATCAGCTCAAAAGAGAATCCAAAGACCAGACACATTTGTAGATCAGGAATATTGAAATATATTTGCCAACAAATGCAAAATAGGCTTTTCTGGGAGAAGGCAAATTCTCTTTTGCCAGGAAGAATTTATTTTCAGGTCCATAAATAAGAATTATTTGCATTATTGCATTATTATCAGTTTTGTTTTGTTTTGTTTTCCAAATTAACCTTAATCTCTACAGAGTTATAAAATAGCCTAGTCAAAGACTAGGTTCAGATAATCACTGGAGGCTTCAGCATTCCATTGAAAGGGTATCCAGTAATCTCTTTGGCTTATTCCAAAATTAAAAAAAAAAAAAAAATTCTTACAATCTTATCTTTTGATCAAAATTATCTCAAAAAATATTCACAAAATAAGGCTGGTCTTAGTAGGTTTGGCCTGATTATATAGGTTAAGAGAGAGTGTTAATTCACCATGTAGACCACCTTAAGTTTGCTTTGCTGGAAGTTTTCATAAGGAATCTCAGATTGAACATGTAAAATTCCCTATTATTTGGTATCCCAAGGCTAGGAAATGAAGCCCAAGAAACTCTGTTCACCAGAATTCAATGGTAGGAACTATAAATTTGGGTAAATTCCTCTCTTCTAGAGATCCTCCAAATAGCCAAAGTTCTTTAGCCTGCAGGATGTGTGTGACCTTCCTTTCAACCTGTGAGCATGGAAATTCTGTAAGCCATGTACCAGGCTAGTTTTTCTGGGAGGACTTTGTAAGCATTGCCCCATAAAATCAACTTTAATTCTTTAAAAGTGACTTGTCATAGCTGATTAAATAAGCATCTTCTCAAACATGAAATCCCAGGCAAGGCCTTGGTTGTATAAGTGATTTTTTTTCTAATTATATCTTTTACTATATTGCCGTGAAAAGTAAGGAGACTCAATCAGAGTTTCTGAATTTGGGAGGTAGAGTGAGCACATTCAAAGTATTAGAAGTTCAGTTTGCTTATTTTCTGGGAACTTTAGGAATCTTCAATTTATATAAGCGCTTATTTATCCCTGTAAGCAAATCAGAACAGAACTCCTTTAAGAGTCTTTACTATCTAATTTATTAATACTATCTGGAGGCAGGAAAACATTCTACACTTACAGTGAGAGGAAAAAAAGGACTTTCTGAGTTACAGATACATAGACATACAGATAAAGAGCATATACCCTCAATTCTGCAATTTCAGCCACAGATGAAAAATAAACACGAAAACACAAAAGCTTACCAGTCCAGATTTCAAAGGTTGTTCTACTGCCATAATGGCAAGAAATTCCTAATTGATTTGAGCTCAAAATAGATAAATGGACAAAGACTAACAAACTATATTCTCTTTCGTCTCTCACCCAGCAGGGAATAGATCTCTATAAGACATTAATTCATGTACAGACATCACCAAATTCTCAATCTTTAGCAACTACCAACAGGGAATAAGTTGTCATCCATAAATGTAATAAAAAGAAAACCAAATTAATAGAGAGTAAAACTAAAATTAGAAAAACAAGAATCAAAAAGTTCTATTGCCACTTAAAATTCACTTGTGGGAGCCAAGAAAAAACATGCCTGGGCCTGTGAGGTACACCATTTCTGATGATTCCAGATGACTGTTTTGCTCATCTCAATGGGTACTCCAAAACTGTTAAAGAATAATTTTTTTTTAAGTCAAGTCATGACTCTTATACAAATATAAAATGAATGCACATCAAAGATTCTGTTTAGCTTATTAATTAAATGAGAGAACCAGTACAATGTTATAATAAATTCAGCAGAGAATCTGAACAGCAAAACACATTTGTAAATCAAGAAATAGTGAAATAAATTTGCAAATGGATGCAAAACTGGCTTTTCAGGGGGAAGAGTTGTCCTTCCATGTGACAGAATTTATTTGTATATGTACAGACAAGAACTATTTGCATTGCTATCAGATTTCTACAAATTAACTTTAATTATTACTGTGAATTCAAATATAATCTTAAGCCCCTCAGCCAACTGAATGGACTCCCTCTTGGCCAAGGGGACCCCAGAAATACACTAAAGCTAAGTTGCTGGCCATGAGAAGGGAGGTCAGACATGCCTTGTCATGTCCCCTTCCCTTCGTGGAAATATCCGTTGTAATTCATTAACAGGCCTAAGGCTATGCAAAACATAGCCTTATTTAAATCAAACCTGCAGGTCCTCAATTTACCTAACAGATTACTTGAGTCTGGTATAAGTCTAATGGCTTATCTATGATTAGTAGACTTCCTTAACTTAAAACATTCTAAGCCTTCAGACAAAACTTCATTTCTTAAACCAATTACAAATCAAAGAATCTTTAAACCCACCTAGAACCCTATGCCCCACTTCAAGATGTCCTGCCTTTTCAGGCCAAACTAATATATACCTTCCATATATTGATTTATGACTTTATGTGTAATTCCTGTCTCCCTGACAGGTATAAAATCAAACTCTAACCCAAACATGGTAAGATCACTTGTTTAGGGCTTCTTGGGCATGGCTGTGGGCTGTGGTCACTCATACGTGGCTCAGAATAAACCTCTTTAAATTATTTTACAGAATTTGGGTTCTTTTCTGTTGCCATTACAAAACTCTAAAATGGACAATCAAAAACAAAGATACAGAACCTTATAGGGTCAGGGAATCTTCAGAGGTTCCAGCATTTCAATGAAAAAGATAACCCAGTAATCTCTTTTGCTTATTAAATGCACACACATATTTGTTTGTCTAAAATTTAGTGAATCGCTTCAACCGGTACTAAAGCAAGTATTAAAATCATGCTTATATTCTTTGGAATTCTCAGAGAATAAAACTGACTCTTGAGATGAAAATATGCTGAATTTTAAGGAGCTTTGTTTTTCACATCTGCAAAATAAGTATAGTTCTTGGAAATGGGATTTGATTTTTATAGGTGGAAAATATTTGTGAGGACAAAGAATTAGTCTTACTATTTTAACATAGCTCAATCTAGTGTTATAAGTATTAGAATCTGAATTACTAATTTCAAAAAGGACTTAAAGAGTTATACTCTGAGTCCTGGCGAGGTGGCTCACACCTATAATCCTAGCACTCTGGAGGCCCAGGCAGGAAGATCACTTGAGCTCAGGAGTTCAAGACCAGCCTGAGCAAGAGCGAGGAAAAAATTGTCTCTACCAAAAATAGAAAAAATTAGCCGGTCAACTAAAAATAGAAAGAAACAAAGAGTTATACTCTGGATCAATAGTTCTTAAGAGTACAAAAGATCGATCTGGAGTACTTATTTAACATGTATGTTACTGGGCTGCAATTCTAGTGGTTCTCAAACTTCAGTACACATAAATATCTCCTGGAAGCTTTAATAATGCAGATTCTCAGGCCCTGATCTTGGAAGTTTGGACAGGTCTGAGATGGGGCCCAGGAATCTCCACTTTTTTTTTTTAATTTCAGAATATTACGGGGAAACAAATGTTCTGGTTGCATAAATTGCTTTTGCACCATATGAGTCAAAGTTATAAGTGTGCCCATCACCCAGATAGTGTGCATTGTACCCATTAGGTGTGAATTTACCCATCCCATCCTACCCCTTCCCATCTGCTTGATTTTTGATGACTGTTATTTCCATATGTGCATGTAAGTGTTGATCGATTAGTTCCAATTTAATGGTGAGTACATTTAGTGTTTGTTTTTCCATTCTTGTGATACTTTACTTAGGAGAATGGTCTCCAGTTCCATCCATAATACAAGAGATACTAGTTCACCATTTTTTATGGCTGAGTAGTACTCCATGGTATACCTATACCATATTTTATTAATCCACTCATGTATTGATGGACACTTGGGTTGTTTGCCCAGCTTTGCAATTGTGAATTGTGCTGCTATAAGCACTTGAGTGCAGGCATCTTTTTTATAGAATATCTTTTTCAGTGGAATTGCTGGATCAAATGGTAGTTCTACTTTTAGTTCTTTGAGGCATCTCCATACTCATTTCCATAGAGATTATACTACTTTGCAGTCCCACCAACAGTGTGTGAGTATTCCTATCTCTCTGCATCCATGCCAGCATTTGTTGTTTTGCAACTTTTTGATAAAAGCCATTCTCACTGGAGTTAAATGATATCTCATTGTGATTTTGATTTGCATTTCCCTGATGATTAGAGATATTGAGCATTTTTTCATATGTTTGTTGGCCATTAGTCCATCTTCTTTTGAAAAGTTTCTGTTCATGTCTTTTGCCCACTGTTTAACAGGGTTATTTGATTTTTTTCTTGCTGATTTGCTTGAGTTCTATGTAGATCCTGATTATTAGCCCTTTGTCAAGTGTATAGCATGTGAATATTTTCTCCCATTCTGTAGCCTATCTGCTCTGTTGATTGTTTCCTTGGCTGTGCAGAAGCTTTTTAATTTAATCAAGTTCCATTTATTTATTTTTATTGTTGCTGTAATTGCCATCAGGGTCTTCTTCATAAATTCTTTGCCTAGATCTATATCTAAAAGAGTTTTTTGAACATTTTCTTCTAGAATTCTTATGAGTTCATGTCTTAGATTTCAGTAGATTATGTAAGAGAGCAACAAGAAACTGTAGCCCTACTGCAAGTTTATTGCAAGCAGTCCCCAAGTTTCAGGGTTTCTGGCTTTAATACAATAGATCCACCTTAATGAAAATTTTGCCTCTGACAGCAGGCTTTGTTCAATTATTCATTTATTCATTGATTTATTCATTTATTTATTTAATAATGTCTCCTATCCTTAAAAAGGGTTGGCACCAGCCATGCTGACACAATATGAGGTCTAGGAATTATAAATTACTTGCATTAATACTAACCAGGTTGTCCAGTTACACTAAAATAACCTATTTGGGCATCATCTCTCCTGGTGATATGAGAAATGTCTAAACAGCTCCTTCTTTTATAAAAATATGACTGATTATATTATACAGGGCATGGTTTCTAGCACACATGGACTTTCAGAACAAAAGATCTCCTTAGTTATTAAGAATGTGTGCCTGATTTCTCTGAATTTTAAAAAGAGTAATAATATTACTAATGATTGAAAATGTCATAAGTATAAAGAAGTTTTAGTTTGCCTTGAAATTATATTTCTACCTTAAAATGAAATTACCTTAGTGCAATTTCATTTCATGTTACTGCTATTGGAAATGACATTTTTCCTTGGGTTAGAATATTAAGCTTAAATGAATGTATACTGTAGCTATTTTTTCATGCAGAGGATTAAGGCACTAGATGGACCCTTACAAATAAGATGATGAATGAAGTAAGTTACACTTGTGAAATTTATAGAGCTCAGACTTCATAGAATTGCTTGGGGTTAAACTCATATTCTGTTAACCTTACCTTTTAGGGATTTTAAGCATGATAGAACGAGGATTGATTCCACCAACAGCAAAGATTAACCTTAAGAATCCACCCATTGCACCCAGAGCAGCTCCTCTGCATAGTTTTGATGAAGCACATAAGATTCCAACTGTAGGTAAGTTGTTCTTGCCTCTATGCTTAGTTGGGGATACATAGAAATTATCTCTTCCCTAAATCTAGCCTTCTAGTAGCCAACTTTCATCCTCAATAATAGGACAAGATGAAACTTATAATCCTCTTGAGTTTCACTTTACTGAATAAAGTAACTTTGGGCCAGATGTGGTAAATCCCAACACTTTGGGAGGTCAAGGGGAGAGAATCGCTTGAGGCCAGGAGTTCAAGACCAGCATGAACAACATCGTGAGATCCTATCTCTGCATACATACATACATGCATAGAGTTACTTTGGCCACCTTTGTAAATTGCATATTGAGGGCCTGTGTCTGTATGTTAGAAAGTTGGTATTTTCAAGGGCTTACAGTTTGGTTGGGGAAACAACACAGATATAATAAAGATAAATAACAAATACAAAGTAGCATGGAATAAAAACCAAATGGATGTCAAAGTCTAGTGCTATAATTACTGAGGGGTGAGATAATAGAGGAAGATTTTAAAGAGGAGACTGGATGAAATAGGGCGTACTGGGAATCTACTAACTAGTTGTAGAACCTCAGGCAAACCATTTACTTTCTCTGGGCCTCAGCCATCCCAGTTCAAATTAGAGATTTGGGCTAAATTAACTCATCCATTCAACAAATATTTGTTGAATGCTTTGCTTTATCCAGAGTAGCACTTAGGTGCTGGGGGTCCAGTGGAGAATAAGAAAGAGAACATTTCTGTTCTCATGGTGCTTATATTCTAATGAGAGACACAGACAATAAGCAGGTAAGTAAATGAGAATTTAAGCTAGTGATTAGTGCTAAAATAAAACATTATGGGTTAGAGAGTGATAGGGACGGGGCTACTTTGCTTGTGAGGGAAGGGTCAGGGAATGGCACTCAGAAGAGGCTGAGGCATAAGCTGAGATCCAAATGAGAAAAAGCCAGTCATGTAAAGCTCTAAGGAAGAGCATTTCAGATATATAAGAGTACGGGACAAAGGCCCTGACGACTAAAGAGGGGATGAGCAAGAAGGCCAGTATATGAGCAAGGGAAAAGAGAGGGAGGAGTTGAGGGTGGAGATGTGGAGTGGGATCACATCATGTAGGCTAGAGCAGAGACTACGAGTTGTCCTCAATGTTCATTCTTCCCTTCTTCCATTGTGACAGACTTGTGGGTAGGCACATGTCAGTTTGACTAAAGGTAACATTTCCTAGCCTTCCTTACAGCTGGGTGTGCCATGTGACCAGGCTGTGGACAATGAAGATATAAGCAGAAGTGGATAGGGAAAGTTCTAGGCTGTGCCCTTTGGAGAAAAGGGGCATAGCTTCTGCTTTTCCTTTTCTCCCTCTGACCAGCTGGGTTGCAGAAGTGACGATGAGAGCTGGACAAGAACTTTGAAGCCAAAGATGGGACTCCATATTGAGTCTAGCAGATCTGATCCATCAACCCAGGACTGTCTTCCTTTGGCCTGTGTATGAGACAGAAAGAACTCTTAATTTGTTCAAACCACCCAGTATATTTTAAGATCTTTCATTTTAAACATCTTAGAGTATACCAGAACAGCATGGTAGCCTTCCAAACTATGGTTAAGAGTTGGATTTAATACTAATGATAGTAAGAACCCACTGAAAGGTTTAAACAGGAAGATAAGGTGACCTGATTTATGTTTTAATAAGACCATTCTGATGGCTTTGCAGTTAATGAAGCATAGAGGAGTATGAGTGTAAGCAAGATGACTAGTAAAAAGACTATTGCAGTAAACCAGAAACGATGGTGGATATCAGGAGGATGGTAGCAGTAGAGATGAAGAGAAATGAGCAGATTCAGGTTACATTTTGGAGGTGGAGACATGAGGACTGGCTGATGGATAGGAATGAGGGAAAGAGGCATGAAGGATAAATATGTATCAATATATGAATATGTATGAATGCCCTTCAATTCTGTATCTATTTTGCTGTTGATGGGAATTTCAGTGGTTTATACTTGAGGGCTACTGGGAATAATATTACTATGAACATTCTTGTATGTGTTTGTGTTGGATGTGTATCAAAAAGTGGAATTGTTGAGTTACAGGGTAGCCATATGAACGGATTTAATAGATAACTGCCAGTTTTCCACATTGGTTATACTGATTTATTTTCCTACTAGCAGTATATGAGAGTTCCAGAAAAGTCATTGTTGTCAACACTTGATATTTCAGTTTTTAAAACTTTAGCCATTTGGAAGAGTCTGTTGTGGTATTTCTTTGTATGTTTAATTTCCATTTTCCTGATGACCAATAAAATTGAGCAAGTTTTTTGATATGTGTATTTATCATTTGAGTATCTATGTAAAGTGAATTAAGACTTTAACCTTTTTAAAAAAATTGGGTTATTTTTCTTTTTTTTTAGTGATTTACAGGAATTATGTATATATTCTATATGTTAATCTTTTATCAGTTATATATATTGCAAATAATTTTTCCTATCCTGTGGTTTAGCATTTCACTCCCACTGGTTTGTTTTAACTAAACTTTTAATTTTGAGGTAATTATAGATTCACATGCCATTGTAAAAGATATTAATATACAGAGATCCCTTGTACTTTTTACACAGTTTTCCCCAACAGTGACAGATTGTAAAACTATAGTACAATATTACAACCAGGGTATTGATACAGCCAAGATACAGAACATTTCCATGACCACATGTTGTCCTTTTATACTCCCATCTACTCCCCTCCAACCCTATACCCCATTAATCCCTGGCAACCAATAATCTGTTCTCCATTTCTATGATTTTATAATTTCAAGTATGATGTATTAATGGAATCATAAAGTGTATAACCTTTTTGGATTGCCTTTTTTCACTCAGCATAATTCTCTGGAGAGTTATCCAGGTTGTTACTTAAATTAGTAGTTTGCCCCTTTTTATCACTAAGCAATATTCCACATCAGAATGTACCATAGTTGTTAAATCATTCACCTGTTGAAGGACATACGAGTTTTTGGCTATTACTAATAAAGCTGCTATAAATATTTGTATGCAGGTTTTTGTATGACCATGTGTTCTTTTTTCTTTAGTATAAATACACAGGAGTATCATTGCTGGGTCTTATGGTATTAATAGTTGCATGTTTATTTCCTCCATGCACATTTAGAACCAGACAGAATCAGACAATGTTATAATTTTTTGTTTCAACCACCAAATATAATTTAGAAAACTCAAGAGGAAAAGGAAAGTCTATTGCTTTTACCCATATTTTTGCTTACTGTGTTCTTTCTTCCTTGCTAATGTTCCAAGGTTCATTCTTTTATCATTTATTTGCTTTCTGTTTAGAGAATTTCTTTTAGCCATTCTTTTAAAGTCAGTATAGTAATGACAAATTATCTTCATTTTCCTTCATCTTAGAATGTCTTGATTTCCTCCTTCATTCCTGAAGGATATTTTCACTGGATACAGGATTCTGTGTTGGCAGTTCTTTTCTTTCAGCACTTGAAAAAAGTTGTGCCACTTCCTTTTAGCCTCCATGATTTCAGACGAGGAATCTGCTTTTGAATTATTTTTACCCTGTACTAAGGTGTTGCTTTTCTCTGGCTGCTTTCAGCATTTTTTTCCTCTGTTTTTAGTTTTCAGAAGTTTGTCCCTGATGTGTCTTGGTGTAGATTTCTTTGGTTCTATCCTGTTTCAGTTTGGCTCAGCTTCTTGAATCTGTAGGTTTATGTCTGTTGCCAAATTTGGGAAGCTTTCAGCCATTACTTATTTGAGCACATTTTTCATTCTTGCCCTCTGTCTCTTCTTCATCCAGGACTACGACGATACAAATGTTAGATCTTTTGTTATAATCCCACAGGTCCTTGAGGCTCTATTCACTTTTTTCTAGTTTTTTTTTTTTATGTTGTTCAGATTGAGTAATTTCAATTCTTCTATCTTCTAATTCATCGATTCCTTTGTCCCCTTCATTCTGTTGTTGAGCTCATCCACTTGATTTTGCATCTAAGTTATTGTATTTTTCAGTTCTAAAATTTCCG
The DNA here is from genome assembly GCA_963574885.1 of Lepilemur ruficaudatus. Taxonomy (NCBI): domain Eukaryota; kingdom Metazoa; phylum Chordata; class Mammalia; order Primates; family Lepilemuridae; genus Lepilemur; species Lepilemur ruficaudatus. The sequence continues at coordinate 53,658 of CAUYRT010070538.1, read as the reverse complement.
TTTGGTTCCTATTTATATATTCTGTTTCTTTGTGGAGACTGTCTATTTCTTTGCTGAGACTTCATATTTTTTCATTTGTTACAAGTACCTTTGTACTTGCTTATGGGGGCATTTTTTATGATGGCTGCTTTAAAACCTTTGTCAGATAATTCTAAGGTCTCTGTCACTTCAGTGTTGGTATCTATTCATTATCTTTCTTCATTCAGTTTGAGGTCTTTCTGGTTCTTGGTGTAATGAATAATTTTCAATTGAAATTTTGACAGTTGGGGTATTATGTTATGAGATTCTTATTCTTACTGAAATCTATTTTAGCTGGTACCTCTGACACCCCTATTTATTCCCTATCCATTTAAGAAATAAGCCCCATTAGTTACTTTTTTTTTTAACAGGAATGTTTTTCTGGTATATATGCCATTTTAATAACATTTTATTGAGGTATTAGTGATTATTATTTCCCGTTTCTTTAACACATCCTTATTCTACTGTTCTATTGATATTTTATGTTTATAATATTAATTTTTTGAAGCCCCATTAGTTATGATATAACATGCATTGCTGGACTTGGTTTGCTAATAATTGTTTATAGTTTTTTTTTTTTTTGCATTTTTGTTCATGTATGAAACTGGCCTAAAATTTATATCTTTCCTGTAATGTTTCCCTTAGGTTTTAGTATCAATGTTAGTCTTGCCTCAGTGGGTGAATGTATCTTTTTTTATAGTCTCTGGAGGAGTTTGGGTAAAATTGGTACTATTTATTTCTTAAATATTTGGGAGAATTTACCAGTGAGGCCATTTAGACCTATAGTTTTCTTTGGGAGTAGGCTTTTCATTGTGGATTTAATTTCTTTAAGAGGTACAGGGCTATTTTGATTATCTCTTTTGTCTATTTTGGTTTAAAAAGTTAACTTTGTGTAAGGAATTTGTCCATTTCAACTAAGTTTTCTAATTTACTTTAAGAAAGTTATTTACAATAGCCTCTAATTATTTTTGTCATGTCTGTGGGATCTGTCATGATATGTCTTTTCATTCCTGATGTTGGTTACTTCTGCATTTCTCTTTTTTCTTGATCAGTATCTCTAGGAGTTTATCAATTTTATTAGTATTTTCAAAGAACCAGATTTTGACCTTATTGATCCCTTCTACTGTTTATTTATTTTCTATTTTATTGATATCTGCTCTTTCCTTTATTATTTCTTCCTTCTACTTTCTACGAGTTTAATTTTCTATTTTTTTAACTTATTGGTACACATGCTTAGCTCATTAATTTTCAACTGTTCTCAACTGTTTCTGATATATACATTGAAGGTTATAAACTTCACACAAAGCACAACTATGGCCGTATTCCCTGAGATGTTATTTCACATTTTCATTATCCTGTAATTCAAAATATTTTCTAATATCCGTTGTCATTTCTTCTCTGACCCTTGAGATATTTAGAAGTGTACACATTTGAGTAGTTTTTAGTTATATTTTTCATTGTTGATTTATAGCCTAATTCTATTGCTTGAAGAACAGTTCAGCTATTTGAAATCTGATTTACTTTTTGATCCTATCATATGATTAACTTAGGTGAACTATCCATGTGCATTTGAAAAGAATATATGTTTTATACTTGTTAGATGCAGTGTCCTGAATATATTTAATCAAGTCAACTGAATCATGTTATTCAAATGTGTACCTCTATTAATTTTTTGCCTATTTTATCAGTTGTTAAGAAAAGTATGTTAAAGTCTCAAACTGGTTGTAAATTTGTCTGTTTTTTCTTATTTTTAGTTCTGTTTTTCTTCATATCACACATTTTTAATTTAGTCTTTTACAGAAGGAAATCTTTTTCCCACAAAAAGCATGAACTAAGTGCACACTGGTTTTAAGCAAAAGTGAAATTGTCAATACCAATTTGATGGTGAGTACAAGTGGGGCCCATCCCCCAATAAAAAAAAATTCAAAAAAAAATGATCAGATCTTCACATGAAAGGGATCTTCTAAGAACAAGATGCAAGTAAAATCATCAGAGGGATGATTTTAAACTTTAAATTATTTATGGATTATGTCCTTAGATCCTGGGCAGGTTGATGTCAAGAGGGATTCCTCCATAAAAGAATAAAAATTTCCTAATTTCAGTGGTAGAAAGATGAACTAAGAGAATAAGAAAATTATGCAGAGGATTACAGACTCGAAGGCTGAGACGAATGTGGGGATACTGGATTTTCTATATCAGTCAGGAATAACTGCACTGAGATGTTGGGAATTCATCCATGCAAAATTACTTGAGTAAAAAATTACTTTCTCCTGCAAACCCACAAAATAGAGATCAATAAACTGCCAGGAGATAGAAAACACTGAGTAATCACACGCATCAAACTGAAGCTGTTGCTGCTATACACTTCTGAGACCCAACCTTATGTCTCATTAGGCAACTAGAATGATTTATGGGCTATAATATTTGCTTTAAAAGTGGAATTTGAAGGGCGAATCTGTCTTTTCTAGACTTTACCTGTTCAAATAGGAATCTTGAGTCACCAGTTGTGAGACTCAATAAAGTCTCCAGTTAATGACTCACCTGGGTTTGGACAAGACTAAACTGATCACAGATTCATTTGCCAAAACTTGCAAAATCTTCAAGCTCTCTTAACCTTGTAGGGATTTATTTGTTTGTTTGTTTGGTTTTGGTTTTTGTTTTGCATGCTGACCATGTGCAGCTAGGCACTGTTGTAAGTGTTCATGATATAGCAGTGAATAAAACCAAACAAAAAATCCTGTCCTTGGGGAATTTATCTTCTAGCGGAGGGGAGTAGATCAGCAATAAATAAAACAAATGAGTGAACAAGTTGGGGTATTAGAAGGTGATGAAGTGTGGTAGATAAAAATCACAGTATGAAAGATGTATAGGGAAAGAGGAGAAGTGAAATTTGAAGTCAGTAGAAGAGGGAGATGGCATTTGAGCAAAGACTTGAAAGAGGCAGGAGTGTGCAATGTGTATATGTTGGAAAAGGGCACTTTGGGCAGAGCAAACAGCAAGTGCGAAGACCCTGCATCATTCAGAGCAGGAGACCCAGGACACAATCAAATTATAATTAAAAAGCAATTAATTACAAAGCTATGGCAGGTTGTGGACAGTGTGACAAATGACAGTATAGTATTCAGGAGGCAGAGACAGTCGGGCACTCTCATCATTGCTAAGCCTGACTGAGTGATGGGTAAGAGGTTGTTGGAACTTGGAGTAAGAGAGAGCTGTGCTGGGAGTCCGCCTGCCAGGAGCTGTGCCCTTAGGTTGAGGGATGCAGCATCTGCACAGACACCGCAGGAGGGAAGCGCTGGAGTGAAGACTCTGACCTCACTCTTGTCTCTGCTTCACATCTCCTGCTGGGCTCGCATGGGTGGAATCCACTTGCAAGCAGAGAGCCAGGGAGACAATTGAAGTAGATCATACAGTTCATCCTTCCAGAACATAGAACAGGCTTGAGATGGGTGGAGAGTGCATGTCTAGAGGGGCAAACAGGACGTCTGGCACAGGACATCTGCTCTGAGGTGAGATCGTGGCTGATATGAAGTGAGTAGAAAGGAGAAGGGTGTCACTGTGATTCTAGAGGGGCGATTGAGGAGAACATCAGGAGATGAGGTCAGGCAGAGAGCAGACTAGAATGTCATGGGCATTGTTGTGCACAGTCCTCAGCTGCTACTGTGCATCACACAGAGAGCTGTTGGTGAGTCCTGTGTGAGAAGATGACATGAGCTAATGTCTCTTCAAAGTGTCTCGCTGGCTGCTGAGTGGGGAGTAGGCTACTGGGGAAAGGGTAGAATCCTGAGACCAAAGAAGATGCTTGTACCTCATTCAGGCAAGAGAGAGAGAGAAAGTGTTTGGGACAGGTGGATGCAGTGAAGGTTATAAGAAATGGTGGGTTTCTGAATAAATTTTAAAAGTGGAGCCAACAGGGTTTGCTGAGAGGTTGAATCAGAGGGAGGTGTGAGGGAAAGAGAGGAGTAAAGGAATTGAAGAATGGAGCTGCCATTGATTGATTTGGGAACATTGTGGAAGGGTGCAGTTTTTGAAGAAACCTTAGCAGTCAGTTTTAGACATGGTGAGTCTGAAGTGTCTCTTAGAATCTGGGAAGTAGGCAGCTGGCTTTATGAGTCTTGACTCGAGGAGGAGGGTTGCAGTGCATTCTTATGATTTTGTGTTACCTTGGCATCCATTTTGAATATAAGTTGGACTTTCTCATACCAGAAGCAGGGCTTAGTCACCCCTGACACAATGTCCAGTTCTCTGCCTCCTCTTACATTCTCAGTATGATCAATCCATATCTCTGCCTTATACACCCACCTCCTAGTGACCATCTCCCTATGGGACATTGGATCCAACCTAGTTGATTTGCCCCACTGACCCCCAAACCCAGCGTGACTGTGTGGCTATGCCACAGTGACCACCTCTCAGCCACAGTGTGACTTGTGCCTATTCACTGCAAACCCACCAATTTGAACTCCCCTCAGGGAGCCTGCTTGGGCAATGCCCTGCACTCCAGTAAGGGCTTCGGCCCACAGGTCCTTTTCTTGTTCTCTTACTGTGCACCCACCAGTTGAGTGTGCATGTCTGGGATGGCTACCCTCTTCCTGTTGCCCTGTGAGGTGTGCAGCCCTCTTCTCTCTGGGGTCTGTAAATAATATTTACTGCTTCTATTATGTCATGTGTTTTATTTTGCTTCCTCCTCTGTGTCTCCCCCAACCAACACAGGTGAACTCAACCTCTCTCCTGGCAGGGGCTCCCCTAGAGAATGGAGAGAACTTCTATTCTTGGTACAAATAAACTGGGCACAGATCAGACAAGAGCTAGAAGGGCGTCTGCCAATATAAACATGTTTCCTGTGGAAGGGACATCTGGTCACAGGTCAGACACTTAGGCATTAGGTCATCCACCAAGATAAAGATGTATCCCATGAAAGCCACACTGTGGACATCCATGACCACTTTCCCTGGAGCCCTGTCAAGGCAGGGCTAGAATTTATAGTCACTCCCCAGAGAGACATCTCAAGACCAAATTAGAGGAAATCCCCACCAAGGTCTTACTGTAAGATATAAATCTGTATATGTTGGTATATGGATAGTATTTATCATTTATAATCATTAAGTGAGATGAGGCCACTGAGGGAGTGAATGTGGAAAGGAAAGAGAGGAGGCCCAGGACTGCAGCCTGGAGCGTTTCAACACTAAGGAGGAATCAGCAAACAACACCAAGAAGGAGCTGCCAGTGTAGCAGAGAGGAAAATTAAAAACAGGAGAAGGTGGTTTCCTAGAAACAAAATGATAAAAGTGTCTCCAGGAGGAGGGAGTGATCAGCAGTGTCAAGTGCTGCTGATTGGCACAGGATGGTAAGGACTGAGCCTGAACCACTGGATTTAGTAGCATGAGGTCATTAGTGTCCTTGATATCACTACATTTCATAGAGTAGTGGGGACAAACCTGTTTAGAATGGGTTTAGTGAGAATGGGAATGATTTGCATTGGAAACAGCATAGCTTTCTCTTAAGAGTTTTTTGCTATAATGTGAGCAGGGAAATAAGGCAGTAACTGCAGAGAAAAGTGAAGCCAAGGGGATTTTTTTTAACAAAGACTAGAAAATATTTTAGGAAAATGAGAATGACATAGTAGAGAAGAAAGATTGAAGATTTAGAAGAGAGAAAAGAGAATCACTGGAGCAATGTCTTTGAGGAGGCAGAGGGAGATGGATCGTAGTGTTTGAACTGAGGGTTGGCCTTAGTTAGGAGGATGGTCAGTTCATTCATAGCAGTGGTCTTTAAAGTGCATATTAGAATCACTAGGGAGCTTTGAACACCCCTGATGCCTGTCCCTCACATCCTAAGAATTAAAACAGAATATCTGGGGGAGGACCCTGCATAATTAAAATAATATTTCTCAAATGGCTCTCAAGTTTTAGCACACATCAGAATTGCCTGGTGGACTTGGTGAAACACAAGCTGCTGGGCCTCCCCACAAAGTTTTTAGTTTGACAGTTCTGGGTGAATCTGAGAATTTGCATTTTCAGCATCCTAGGCGATGCTGACGGGCTGGGGACCACACTTTAAAGGTCATGGATGCATGATAATAGGAGGAAAATTGTAGTGTGTGGGGCCAATGCTGGTAGGTGGGTCAAGGTAGTGGGGGTGGGATCTTGAGATATTTCCCTTATGATTGTTGAAATAGTCTCAGTGAAGTTAAAAAAAAAGGCGAGGGTTGTTCTTTAGGAGTAAGAGAGGATGGGAAGGTGTTGAAGATTTGAGGAGAGAAGAGAAGGTATCCAATAATCATTTAGTAAACCAGAGTGTGAGTGGACTGAGAAAATGTGGTATGATTTTGGGGCAGCAATCAGGGCCCACTGGAAGTTGGATGTCGTGAATTTACAGTGAGAGCAACCGGAATGGTTGTGCATTTTACTCCAGCAACACTTAGTTGCATAGATAGAAGTGTAGAGAAGGGGGAGAGATGAATTTGACCCAGGTTCAAGTTTTGCTAGCAGAGTGCTGTGAAGTGAGAGAGGGGAGCAGGAATTGAGGCTGTCTAGAGGGAGTATTTCTAATGGTTGAAATGGAACTTAAGTTTAGGTGAAGAGGAAAAGGAAGAGACTAGGAGAGTGAAGGACAGCAGAAAGGCGGCAATGTTAAGGGAACAAGAGTTTTATTGGAGCAGAAGGATATTGTGTGTTAGAGAATAGATTGCTTGGAATTAAAATTAAGGAGACGTTGTGTTTATTTATCATGACGGGGTCTGGTTTACGACCATGGGAGTTGGTGGTTGAAGAAGTGTTGATGTCAAGATTACAGACAAGAGGAGTTTAATGAGCTGAGACCAGGGTGTTAGAATAATCATTTATACAGGTATTGAAATTACTAAGACTGAAGAGAAGTAGTTTTTGAACTCCTGACCTTGAGCGATCCACCCACCTCGGCCTCCCAGAGTGCTAGGATTACAGGCGTGAGCCACTGCGCCCGGCCCGAGGAGTAGTTTTTGTAGAGAGAGTGACAGTAAACTGGATATTGAGGTTTTTGAGAAACAAAGAGAAATTAAATGCTGGGGTTGTAAGAAAGGATAGAGGTAGAATGGTCTCGAAGTGGTTATGAGAAGCAAGGATGGCACTTTCCAACCTCCCCACCCAGGGTCTGGCAATTGTGGGAGAAAACAACCACCTCTTGAGAGGGCTTGAGCAGCAGCACACCTCTAAGGAGACCCAGGTTTCAGTTAGATGAAGGACAATAAAGCCGCAGAGAAGAGGTTGGGATGGTTGGCTGTTTTGATGATGTCTGACTTCCATTTCAGAGGGCACAGTGGAGAGTTTCAAAAGTTGGAGATGAATTGGGATTGAACCAGGGATACAGACAAAGTTGTTGGGATTGGAGTAGGTGACTTGGCACTGGGAATCAAAGTTTCCTGGGGTGATTGATTTAAGAAGTGGAAAAGGGCTGTAATTTGACAAATCCTGGTGGCCTCAAGAGAGAGTGATGCTGAATCTTTGAATGCTGAGAGGGAGTGAGGGGTGGGGGCCTGGGAAACCCCCTTAGTGCTTCTGAGTGGCTGTGGAAGCCAAAGAAGGGTGGTCTTACCCCTAGGATATGAAGCTGCCTCTGGTCTCCTCAAGACAGAGTCTTGGAGAGATGGAGAGAGGATGTTCAACCTGAGTGCACAGCTCAAGTTATTGGAATCAGAGGAAATGATCTTGTAAATGTTACCAGACTCAGAGAAAAGAAACTCAATTACACAGAGAATGGAAACAGAATCTTGGAGAGGGCTCACTCTTTATTTCTGATGTAATAAAACATAAAAAATTAAATACAAGCATAGGGGAATTCCCATTGTGTATCTCTTAATTAGTTAATTTGGATTCATTTCTCTAGCTTTTAGAGTTTCTTTATATATTTTTTAGGCATATCTTAGTCAAATTACCTATGTAGTTGCTTTGGCTTTGCACTACACTTTGTGAACAAGACCATCGAGATTTCTTGGCAGAACCCTAATCTATAGGCATCCTCAGATATTTTACTTTGGTGTTCCTTTAAGCCTTAATTTCTCTGGATTTGGAGCATAAAATTGAATCCAACTAGTATTCTTACTTTTTTTTTTTTATTCACATAGTTGTCAGCGTACATGAATCCAACTAGTATTTATTGAGTGCTTCAGGAGTGCACAGTAATTGGTTATGTCCTTTGGGAGACGCAGAAGAACTCTAAGATGCTTGGTAGCTTAAATGGAACTAAATTTTGTTTTGCATTTCTCAGCATTTTTCCCTGCTGATCATTTCTTGATAATATCAGAAATACATCCTGAGCTTAAATTTATTATGGCCATTATTAAAATTAAAATTCACAATTTAGGAGAAGGTCTGTGCATTGAGAAACACCCATTTATGAACATTACATTGGTTGTAGGGCAGAACCAATTTTGCGTTTGTGATTAGAAAATCTAGAATATATTAATATAAATAAACTTTTCTTTCTGCTACTATTAGCATAAATCTGTCATTCATAGCCACACTCCTGGAAAATGGTTTTATACTTGCTAGCTACATTACCATCATCTGGTACTCTCTCTTGCACCTACTTGATTTGGGCATTGTCCTTGCACTGTACGTGGAGATCACGAGTGCCCTCAGAGTTGTCCATTTTTAGCTCCCATCTTGATCTTCATGTGGTTAATGTTTGCTCCTCATCTTATTCTCTCATCACCTTGGGCTTAATTGATAATTTTTTCCCCCTTGAAATGTTTTCTCCTGTTGCCTTCCTGGACCTCACATTCTCCAGGTTTTCTTGTTTCTCCACTGGCTGTTACTTAGCAGACTCCTTTACTGTCCTTCCTCCTTTTCAGATCTGTAAAATGTTGTTGAAGACCCCGGACTCAATCTTTGGGCCTCTTGTCTTTTCATCCACACTCACCCTTCAGGTGCTCTCATCCAGTCCTGTGGCTTTCCAAACTACCAATAGGGTGGTGTTTTCCAAATCTTTATTTCTAGTCCAAGCTCTCCCTGAACTCTAGACTCAATTATTCAACTACATTGACATCTCTGTGTAGAAGCCTGGTGGGCATCTCAAAATTACCATGCCTCCAAACTCAGCACTGGTTTCTTCCTTTCTCTAATTTCTCCTATTTCTGGAAATGACACTGCCATTTACGTGAGTGTCCTGCCCCAGCCTTGATGATTCTTTTCCTTACATCCAAGATACATTAGTAAATCCTTTGGCTCTACCTCTGAAATACGTCCAAAAGCCAACTACTTCTTAAATACTTCCTCATTACCACCCTTGTCAAGGCTATCATTTGGACTGCCACCAAAAGCCTTACAACATGTCTTCTATGCTTGTTCTCCTAGAGTCTAATTTACATACAGAAAATCAAGTGACCTTTTAGATATGCCAGTTAGGTTATGTCTCTTCTTATCTCAGAATCCCCCTAAAGACTTTCCCATTTATTATAAAATACAAAGACAAGGGTCTACATTTCCAATTTGTCTTCTGTCATGCTGTCTCTTTCCCTTGGTGTGCCATCCCAGCCACACTGGTCTCCCTTCTGTTCTTTGAACATACTAAATACATCTTACCTGGGTCTTTGCCTTTGCTATTTCTTTTGGCTGTAATGCTCTCCCCGACATATACACGAGCTTGCTTTCTAGTATTATTCAGGTCTCTGTGTAAATGTCATCTACTTAGAAGGAACTTCCTGGGCCATGTCATTTAAATAGCAACTCCCCATTCCTCAATACTTGCTATCTTTCTACTATGCTTTACTGTTCTTCTTCATTGACTCACATTATATTATATATTTATTTGCTTATTTTTGCTTCTCCCTATGGAATGTGAGGTCACAGGGGTCAGGGACTTTTTTTTATTTCTCTGCTCTGTCTGGGAATCCTGGAACACAAACAACCTAGGAAAAATTAAATTGCCAGTGAGGTAAGCCCAAGTTGTATCTCTCTCTAGAAAGAGTTTTGATAATGGTAAATATTTGACAACTGGCCTGGGTTGTTATTTTGTTCTAAGAGTTGCTATGGTCTAAATGAATATTTAGATAAGGAAACAGAAAAATTTAAACATTTTTATATTTTTATGTTTTAAAGTTTGTGGTGGTGAGCCAGACTTATAATAAATGTTAAACAAATTTTTATTTAATAAATGCATCAAATAAAAGAATGACTACAAGGATGTGTATATGTGTATGATATATACTGAGAACACATTACAACTTACTAGATCTTAAATTTCTTTTTTTGCAAGGACCATGCCTCTAATGTTAAAAATATTATTTAATGAGGCAAATAAAATACATTTCACTTTGCTTTATTTTAGAGTATTAGAAAGATGTGACATTCTTTTGCTATAGCTTCATTGGGTTTAAAGGCAAGGAACTTTTTATAATTGAAAGAAAAAATGAGTGTATTTTAATTAACAAAAGATATGAACTCTTACAGATATATTTAAAATGTAGTTTGACAACTATTTAAGACAAAATAATCTGTGTGTTTTTCAAGCATTCATATGTCAACTCCCCATGACAGAAATTTCCTGAAAAACTACATATCCACAATTAAGATATCTCCAGATATAAGTAATACAATTTATTCATTTTTGAGATATTACATTCTTCCATTCTTGCATTTTTATTCTACAAAGAAATTAGGGTTTGACGTTCCTGGACATGAAATGCTGTTCTTTCTGTTCCGTGGTGATCATGTCAAACTCTTCACTGTTCCTCTACGTTTTGCACAGAGCGTGTGACAAGAATTGAGTGTAGAAAGAGCAGGGACTTGGAAAGGGCATGGGTCGACTTAGCAGGAAATAGTTTCCAGTCCCTGTTTTGACTTTTAGCCACGTGACCTTGAGTAAAGCACCTAACCTACCTTTGTTGCCACTTAGAGTGTATTACCTGTTTGTCTTTTAGATGCCTTTTTGCTGTATAAGTCTTGTATTTGTGGAGTTCCCATAAATCCATTCATTCCAGGGCAAGATTTCTCCTTCAATATTGTACTTCATTGATAAGGCCAAAGTAAAGTGGTTTGAGATAATGTGAATCCTAGATTTTGACTATTCTTTTCATTACCTTATATCAGGAAGTCACTTGGTTCGTATAGGACATAAGCAGCATTGGGATGTGAGGGCGATCTGGCTGTGACATCTGTCACCCCCTGGATCGCCAGGGTTGATTCGGGTGATGGAGCTGGCTGTCCCCTTCCTCTTTGACCGCCCATGTGCGTCACTCCCGAAGCTGTGCGCTCTGTCGAAGAGGAGGACCTCCCGCGATAGAGGAGGACGTGTATTCCGTCAAGGTAGCTGCGCTCCCCTGCTAGAACCTCCAAACAAGCTCTCAAGATATAAGCAGCATTCCAATAAGAGTTGGCTAATTTCATGCATGAGGATGAATGGGACAAATGATATCTTTTGGCTGAGTTTAATATGTTGAATTTAATGTAATTAAGAAGGCAGGACAAAATAGGATTTGTTCTCATAGCACACTATTGTACTCAGGGAAGAGCATTTTAAATCCTATTCTATAATGATATGCATTAACATGTCAAAATTTTCATAGATGTTCAACTTTTCTAAAATCAACTTTATTGAAGTATAATTTATATACAATATAATGCTGTTAATTGAATAAATAATGAGGCTCATAATTTGGAAAGGAGGGCTTTTTTTCTCATAAAGGATTGCAGCCTGCTCTGGTCATTCCAGCGGGCTGGAAAGCAGAGCCTCTGGCCACAAGCCGGGAACACATACTTCAAGGCAGGGACAATGGGAACAGGAATTTATATTGAGCAAGATGGCCAAATATACATATTTAACAAGCTGTAAGAAGAGGCATGAATATTTATGAAAAGAGAAACATGCATCGGGGCAATGGAGATTTCTGCTCTTTTATGGGGTCTATGTTCAGAAATGGCCATCCTCTATGTCAAAAAGGTGAAACAAGGACACAAAACCCCTCTCTGCACATGCTTCATAGACTGTTCAAAACCACTTCATGGTTGATGGTCTTTTATCAGGAAAGAATGCTGGTCTGAATCACAGATTGGTTTCTGTTTAGCCCTTAGGAAAAAAAGCCCAATGGCCTTTAGCAAAGGGAGGGGGTAAAATGATACGTGTCTGCCCTCCCATGCAGTCATAGCTGGGAACTCAGTTTTAGGGTTTCCCTGGGGTCTCCTTGGCCAAGAGGGGGTTCATTCAGTCATTTGCGGGGGGGGGGTTAGGATTTTATTTTAGTTCATAATGCACACATTTTAAATGTACATGAGAATAAATAATCAGTATGTTATTCAAATAAATTATTCTTGAAACTCAACTCCAATCCTAAAAGAAGTGAAATGTTTTGACCCAATAAATCAGTAAATCACAACACATTAATATCAACACATTTCATTACAGAGATAACAAATGATGCCATCAAAGGGACCATTCAATGGTACCATTTTGCCTATTGTATGAAATTGAAATATTTGAAAATATTGGTATATACCCCAATTCTATTATGCTCCTTTCTTTGGTTTCATATTTTCTTATTCCTGTGCTGGACCAAAAACCCTCTACACAATGAACCTTATAATACCTAGTTGCTAAAAGTGATACATTGAATATTTATTATATAATATGGAGCTTATTCTTAGCTTTCATCCCACTTCCATGCAGATAATAATAACTCTTATCTCTAAAAGTCACTATAAAAATTCCTTAATAGTTAGGTGGCACCAGACCGTGGCGTTATATATTACTTTTATGATCTCCAACATACTATGCCCCTTATAATCATGTAATTCTTAAACCTATCCTTCATACGAGTTTACTTGTGACTTTTCCAACTCATTTGGAATATTCTCTTCCTTGCTGTCTATAGGGCCTTACATGGATTTTTATTTTTTCTGTAAAGTATTCCTTAATAGTCTCAATTGGCAGTGAATATTTCACTTAGTCTACTGTATCAAGCCCTGTGAAAAACACACGACAGGCCCACCATTCTTTCTTGTTGAAAGAAATCAGCAACCACACCAGTATGCTCTAATTCAGAGTTGGTAATGTTTTTTTCCCCTAACTCTAAGTTCTATAAGGACACTGGTAATATCATGTAGAGCAGAAGGATCTTTTAAATAGAAAGCTAATCTTCAGGGCTCAAACCATATGATCATTCTAACATTTTTTTTTATGAACTTTCATTTAAGAAAATCGTACCCTGGTGAAACTTACAAATAATCCACTCTGATTCAAGAGAAAGATGCATGGTAAAAAAGTGTTAAGATGTGGTCTTCTGGACGTGTGATCTGGGGTCAGGCTCTGGAGATCTAATGTCAGTTTATAAGCAACAGGGAGCAATTAGAGGACTTCAAACAGAGAAGGCTGATGTCAGTTGGAGCTGGGCTGGATGAATGAAGGGATCAAAGAAGGAACCAGTTAAAAGAATATTGTAAGAGTTCTGGATATGAGGATTTAGAATAAGGAATTGGCACAAAAGAGAGAGGCCAGACTGAAAATATATCTAAAAGATAGGTTTAGAGACCAGTTGGACATAGAGGATGGGCGGGTGGGAGTGAGGATTCCAGGACAATTTAGAATCTTAAAATATTGCTAGTATTTTCAACTCTCTCATTCTTTTCCATCCCGCTCTCCTCTGTCTCCTTTCTTTTTCTTAAGTGTAAAGAAAGCCATAAAGCCAGAATAGTGGCTTCAAGATTTGTCTTAATTAAAAAGAGACTTTGACAAATAATAGACACTGTCACAGTATTATGCTGACATTTAAAAATAAGGTATATTATAATAATGTTTCAATGTAACGAGTGACTTTAAATTCTATACATAAGGACGAGAAGACTTACTTGGTGGAAAACCAAGTAAATAACACTGTTTTGAAGGGAGGACAAAGTAAAATGCACAGTATGGGAGGGATAGGAGGAGAATCAAAGGAGAAGGGCTGTCTTAGTGCCATTGAGCCAATCATGCTAATCTGCTAATGATTAGTATGCAGACGTTATCTAACAATTGCTCTTAACAAATAGCATTTCTAATGAGCTTGATGTTCTAAATTCCTCTTGGTATCTCTGTATTTCATCATACTTCACTAGGATTGGAAAGATGTTCAATCTGGAAGTAGCATAATCCCTGTATATTTAAGCAGACAAAAAGAGAAATAAAAGAAATGAAATGAAATGACATAGAAATAAACATTTTCTCATATTATCCTTATATAGTCATAATTATAGTATATATTCATAGTACTTAATACTCTTCAAATTTTACTTTTTCATTTGATATTTATGGTAAGACTGAAAAGGCAACATCATTCCCCTTATTTTGCAGATAAAAAAATTTGGTCCCTGAACATTTAGGTAATGTACACAATTTTATAATTTACGAGTGGCTTATCTGTATCTTGACCTTTGGTTTCTTAAGTCTTTGTCCACAGATTCTTATTTCTATGTGTTTTTTATTTTTTGGTGGGAGAGTGGGGTGAGGTAGTAGGAATCACTGGAGGATTAACAGAAAAACACTGTCCTTTTCTAAGCCACTTGCCTCTCCTGTACTTCACTTACACACTTGGAATTTAATGGCAGTGAAGAGACCTATTATTTAAAGTGAGTTTGGCCAAATTCCATCACCGTCAGACTCTGTGTAAATTTTTAGTAGGCGCAGGTCATGGTGACCACCTCTTTCCTCCATTGTTCCTTATTGGACAAGTGTTGGATTGTGTGAATTTACTATTTAAGTGTCTGGTTGGTTTGTGGGGTAATTTCACACACTTGTGTTTTTCTGGCACTTGGAAGGTAAGGTGATGATGGCAGCCAAGAAATGCTGGAATAGAACTTAGCAATGTGTGCCTTCTGTCAAAAGTTTTAAGAATGAGGTCATAATGGAAAAGCAGACCCACTAGTTCCCCATTTCCATGATTTCCCTCTTGTAGCATTAGGGTGTCACCTCCATGACACCTCTTTGGGTCCCAGTGTGACCTTGTCTTGTCCAGGCAGAGCTCAGTTTTGCCCTGACTCAGCTGGCCGCTGCTCTGACTCGGATGGTTCCCTTTGTCTCTTCCTTCTGCTCTGCTGTCCTGTTCCAGAGGAGCTGCCAACCCTGCCTGGTCAGCAGTTTCTAGCTCCAGCAGCTCTTGGCTTCCTGCCCCATGACTGCTCTCCTTCTTCTGCTACTACTTAATTCTGTTTCTATCCTCTGTTCTATCCAAGATTTCCCATCTGTGTGACATTCCCTATCCAGCAGGTAGCAAGGATGGGTCTTTTTGCTCTTTCCGATTTGATTTTCCCTCTTTTTTGAGGCACCTGAATCCCATCCTCATGTTGGGCAAAGGGCCAGCAGATGACACTTGCAATTGTGCTTTTCCTCTCCTGCCCGCATCTGGCTATGCCTTGTGTGAGGTCCATGTCTTGGCTTAAGTGAGGATCTTACTCTCCTAAATGTTGCAGCATAGCCACTTTTAAACTTCTGCAGGGAGAGGAGGGTCTTAGCTCCTCATTATACCTGGGTCTTGCCACTAAGAATAGGAGAGCTACAACACAAGTGTGAATCAGAGTCTAACACTATTCTTGGTTTATTTGTTGACTGACAATTAACAGCATATTTGATTCCTACGCCACATCCTTTGAAGACATCATTTGAAGCTGAAGATCCTGTTTTCTCCTTACAACTCTTTTTTCCATGTTAGAATAATATAATCCATGTACATTAAAAAGTTGCAAGAAATTCTAGCTGGCCATTAAGTATTTAAAGAAACTCAGAAGGGTAAGCAACCTCATTTTCTTGCTGACTTAATCCTTTCTGTAACTATGCTCCAGCAACGTTGAGGTACAGCTGATACCATCGAAGATGAGAAATGCCATGTCTAGGAAGACAGGGCCATATTCCTATGTTCGTGAGCTTGGGCACAGTTTGGGCTGGAACCTCATACCTCATGCTGGAACCTCCAACAATGCAAGCTAGCGGGAGAATTGGGAAACCAGGATTCAGAGGAACCAGGGATGGTGGATAGGTGGCTGTTAGGACAAATTATAATGCTCAAAGAGTTATGACCATCTCAACTTGATCTCGGCTGGCCTAGATTCCCTTTCAGGAGTGGATGGAAGGTTTGTAAGAGTGAGAGGAGAGCCTGACTGAGGGATGTTGCATAGAAGTTAAGGGAGTAGTAGAACTCACTGTCAGGTGGGAAGCTCAATTGGTTCAAAAGGGGATTCTGCCTTTTATCAAGGAATACAAATGGGGGAAGGGCATGACAATTCAAGGTTATAGCTAAGAGGTCAGAAGGTAGCAGCAGGATTGCAGATCCAGTACAGGCATAAATTCTCAGTGGGCAAGCAGCTGGCATCAGGTCTGTCTTGGTTGAGACTGAATCAGTAACTGAGTGGAACTGAATTTTCTAATTGAAGGAATTAATACCTGCAGGAGAAGGGAGATGGGAAAGGGAGTGATTAGTGGTCAGTACTGTGGTGAGAAAGGATGACTAGTTGTCTTTGACTAGACTGAGGGGGCTCCCGAGAGATAGGACCTGGATTTTAAAACTAGGACAGTCCTGGGTAAACCAGGGTGTGTTGGTCACTCTATGAGGAAATGTATTTGATAGTCTTGGTCAACTGTCTGCTCAAATGTTGCTGAAGTTTAAATAAAAAAAACAAACAAACAGATAAACAAACAAAAACTCTTTATGTTTATATAAAATGTGAAATGTAGAATTGGTAGCAATCTTGTTGAGAAACAAATACTCATTTCTTACTGATACATATTCAATTACAGAATCTTAAAATTTCTGAGTTGAAAAGAAAGTCAGATATTATTTAATCTCTCATTGTATGAATGATAAAACTCAGAGTAAGGGAGATTCAATAAATAATTAAGTTTAGTTAATTAAGGGCATACATTTTCTGTGTCCAAATTCTTTGCTTGCCCTCGTTGATTTTTTTCCCGGCATCAACTAAAGATTCTTCCCTTTCCCTCTTGATAAGAGCCTTACTACACATAGGCTCGTTCATTTTTCTGTTAGATTCAGTTGGCCTTCTTCAGGAGGTTATACTATAATCTACTATTTTACTATCGTAATGCTTCTGTGACAATTATTGCTAATAGCATTACTACTATTACCAACATTACTGTAGTAGAAGGGGTATATCAGACAATGTTTGTTTCAAACCCATTTCTTAGGTGGGTTGAAATATAGAACACCATGTATTCAAGGAGTCTAGCAGTACTTCTTGGCTACTAGATATCTCTTTGTTGTCTCTACAGTAAATCTCTGAGATGGATACTTATCTCTGGAGTCAGTAAATTTACTCTTTGCTACATGTTGTCATTTTGGTTACTGACTGGGCTATTAGTCATACTCAGGCCATGCATCCCTGCAGTAGGAAAAGAAATAAAATATTGCACAGTGACCAAAGCTTTGACCCCAAAAACTGTTACAAGAGAATTCCATACCTGCAGAGTGAGTAAAAATGACAAATAACTCTTTAAGCTTCAAAGTTTAAAGAAACAGATCGATTTCAACTAGAGGGTCAGCTTGTCATCTTTCATTCTGTATATTGTTGGGTCCATGATGTGTACAATGCCCAGAGTAGCTCTTTGGGGACTGTCTGCTGTGGAGAGTCACAAATAGAAGGATGTTTTGAACAAGTCCATGAATAAGATGTGTTCATGCTTTAATGATGCTTCTCGTGAGTAATGGAGAAAAAATGATTCAGATTCTTCACTTCTTCAAATTTATACTAGAAGACTATCCTTGAAATAGCTCCTTGGCATTTCACCTGGCCCCCTTCAAGATTGGATTGAGAATAAAGTTGATATGGATCAATAGTTGAAAAGATAAATTCATATTTTGGCTCTTGAGTCTATAAAATTACCAAATGACAGCTCAAATAATTAAATATTATCACTATTGTCACCAATGATTTTGTTTTTTGTTTACATGACATCATAGATTTAATTTGGTTGGAAGGGCTGCCTTCTTTGCTCAACACAGTCCCTTGATTATTTTGGAATTGAGTAGATATTATTTTTGTGAAAAAAATCTTCCATTGTTCCCAGGAGAGCTATGGATTTGTGGAGTGATTTAAAAAGAACATGGTTGTTACCAGGGGCCAGAAACTACATAACTGGGACTAAAAATACATTCTCACATACTAGAGTCAAGTCATAGAAAGGGAAGTTGGTATTTTAAAATTAAATAGTTTATTCCCAGATTTCTAGAGAATATTTTTTCTCAGCCACCCCTGATGCTTACCTTAGTATAGCAAATCTTCAGGTAGTTTGAAAATGTCCCTTGATGAACAATATATAATCTCTCATTGGGAGTTTTCTCTTTTTTTAATTTGGATAATGTCACCTCTATCATGCTCTTATATAAGCATCAAGTTTAATGTTATATAAGTGGTAATAACCAAGAGTTTCAGGCTTCAGTAAATATAAGGCTTATTAAATACAAACTAAGTGAAGTTCATTGTTTTTGCTACTTAATAAGTGTTTAGCCTAAAATAGTTGTCTTTTTTTCTGGTATAAAAGACTTTGCATGTACTTGTTGAAGACAATTAAAAGTTAGCTTCATGAAAAAATCAAATTTAGATGGTTAATAAACTCATATTGGGAACTGGGAGATTGCTTTCTCAGACAGAGTAAGAGTTTTTCTCTATAATATATTGTTTTCAATAAAGAATCAGCCCCTACATTAACTATTCTAATATTCATTATGATGGAAAACATAATAAAACACCTCCTGTCAGATTAAGAAGCTCCTGAATCAACCATCAGAAGACAAAGTGCAGCTTCTGCATAAACAGATTACATTACGTAGGGCAGTGCCAGCAGGCAATCTTAATTATGCGTTCTTCTAGCATGTGGTAACATTTCCCTTGGAATATTGTGGGCAAGCACTTGGGAGAACAACCGATGGTGTAATTTTTAGAGTAGTTGCGTTGTGTGACGGTTCTTTGCTTTTCTGCTGTGCTGAAGAATGCCTGGTTTTATCATTTTCTTTAACTTGATCCAATCATATTTGATTTCATAATTTTATCACGGATAAATTCCCATGTAATCAGTAAAACACAGAAAGAAAATAAGAAAAACACATCCGATGATTTGCTTATGTGTAAATGAGCAGCACCTTCTTTCTGTGGACATGAAGGAAGTTAAAAATCTTTACGTATTTTCTTGCCCTGTTACACTGTGTGAGACAGACG
This sequence comes from Lepilemur ruficaudatus, assembly GCA_963574885.1. Taxonomy (NCBI): domain Eukaryota; kingdom Metazoa; phylum Chordata; class Mammalia; order Primates; family Lepilemuridae; genus Lepilemur; species Lepilemur ruficaudatus. The sequence continues at coordinate 34,477 of CAUYRT010070538.1, read as the reverse complement.
GGTCAAACCCACCTACTCGTTTCAGTTTTCCCATGTGTAAAAATGGAAAAATTGTAGTTAATACTACTTTTAGAAGGATACTGCAAAAAAATCAAAAAAATTGCCTAGCATAATATAAAATATTATAGCCATATTTTATGCACAAAAAGATTCCTGACAGTTTTCATGGTAAATCTAGATGATGCGAATAGAAAATTAAATTCACTAAGGGAACTGGTTATTTGAAACTTCATTGATTAATCTCCCTATAAAACATATCTTCATGTCTCATGCTTGCTTAAAGCATAACAGAGACCATCAATAAAGGAAGCCACTGTATTCATAATAGAATTAATGAGAGTATATAGCTTCCATATTTTACTGTTCAAGTTGTTCTGCATCGTAGATGAACACAGTTCTCCAATTAAACATGAGGCTGGAGATTGGGAGGAGACTTGCCCCTTGGGCTAGTAAGTTGCCAGTTCTGTCAACTCCAAGCTCTGCAGTCCAAATTGATCATTCTGACTGTTGATTTAGCGTTGGCAGAGGCATGTCTTGTCATTTCCTGCAGGATAGCTCAACTACCCTGACTCATAGAGAACTTACCAGAATACATTTTGTTGTGTTATGCCTGGTAGAATTCCAGAATATTGTAGTACCTATAATCCTGGTACACTTTAATCATCACTCTGTACAACAAAATTTTAGACTATGACTACATAAACATGCTATTTATCCCCAAACAAAACAAAACAAAACAAAGAATGTGACATATATGTAGGCAAGGGAGAAGGGAATCAACCTTTGTTCAGTCCTGACTATTGTACCTAAAACTATGGTGGATTTTTTCCATACACTAACTCATATGAGTGAACAGAGTATGGTACTGGTATTTCATGGAAATTACAAAGAACTGATTTTATTCAAATCTAATGAGAGGCAGAATTATTGTTGTGAACTTGGTAATTAGACATAAATGAGAAGGCCTAAAGACGGTGGGGGCTGGATCATTTAAGCTTGCAATCTAGCTCCAAAGGAGAGACATCTTAGGCTCACTCATGTGGCACGTGCAGAAGAGGACATTAGTAGGTGTGATGGACAAAAATAAAGGTGGTCTCCATGACTTTTGCCTCTGGTATTGATCCCACTGTTGTAATATCTTATATGGAAAAATGTCGTTTATCAGAATGAGCCTAATCTAATCATGAGTCCTTGAAAAGCACAATTTTCTCTGGCTGGTGGCAGAAGGGGATGTCAGAGGGGTGTGAAGCGTAAGAAGGATTCAATATGCCATTGCTGTCTTTGACGATGGAGGGCACCACATGCAAGGACCAGAGAGCAACCTCTAGGAGCTGAGAATGATCATCAACTGACATCCAGCAAGGAAACGGGACCTCCACTCTGTGGCCACCATGGAACCAGATTCTTTCAACCACCCAAACAAGTGGATTCTCCTCCAAAGCCTCCAGATAAGAGGCAGATACATCAACACCTTGATTTCAGCCTTGTGAGATCCTAAGCAGAGAACCCAGTTGAGCCACCTGGACTTCTGCTCTATAGTACTGTGTGCTAATAAATAGATGTGGTGTTAAGCTGCTAAATTTGTGATAATTTGTTACACAGCATAAAATACAATGGGGTAGATACAATTCTTATGGAGAGTGATATTGTGTTGAACAAAACACTTAACAAAAAAATCAAGACTATCACAAAATGTTGAAAAGTCATCTTGTTTCAACTTTATGTCTCCTAGAAAAAAAAACAACTCTTGGAATTTCCAGTCTGAACTGAATGGAGATTGCCGAAAGTTTCGAGTCATTGCTTCAGTAATGGTTTAGCAGGACTGACTTTAATTTTTGGTCATGGAGTATACATGTGGAAGAATGAAAAATCTGGATAGTCTTGTTAGTTCAACTCTTCAAATTTTCCTATTAGGTCACCTTTAGAGACTGACACACACTTTTCAGCCTATTTCATTGCTTGTATGGGATGATAGCAGTAGCTATTGTAAATTCCCTATCTTTAAATTGCTAAAATTCCAAAAAAAGAAAAGAGCTCAAAATCAAAAATAATTCTAGGCAATAAAAATCTTACCAATAACTAACTAATTCTGAGTTTTGTAGCTGAAGTCCAATATGGTATTAGAAGCACGTGGGGTTAATTTTGAAGAGAATTCTACCGAAAGCAAGGAATTCTTACTCTGAAATGACCACACACAATCTGTCTGGAATGTTCTCCTAGACAAGTCTTCTGCATAAAATTCCAGAGAAAAGTAAAATGTCTTTTTCAGCTAGTTTAGTAGTCTCATGTATGAAACACATCTTTCCACCACCAATTGATATAATCAATTTGAGGGCACCAAAAATAGCTTCTAACCAACGATTTTATACTCCAACATTTTCAACATGTAATGTCTAAAATGTAGCTGAGATAATATGATGATTGCTTTCTGAAATACTAATGCTATTTTCTCTATAAAAAGCATCCTTTATGGGCAGATAATCTGTGACAAGCTTGACTTTCTTAGGTAATTTCTCAAAGTGACAACCCTGCCATATCTAATTTTAAGTTTTTTTCCTATTAAAATCAATTTATGTGACTGAAATCAGCCTCAATATTTAGTTCTTCTCATATCAAATAAGATGTTCCAACATTAATGAAGGATATTTTATTTCTTTTAATTTTATTTAACTTTTAAATAGTCGATAGACTCACATTGAAATTTAAAAGTCATAAAGAAATATTTATGGAAAATTTTCCCTTCAGCCCCATCTTCCAGCCACCTAGCTTTATTTTCTGGAAACAACAATGTCACTTGTTCCTTGGGCATCCTTCCCACAATAGTCTATGCTACATACACAAAAATATAGGGAGGTAAACAGGTAGATATGTTATATGCTGGGGACCCTCTGATGAGCTGTGTAGAATGTGTCTCAGAGTTGATTGCTTTCCCATGTGGTGGGAACTCCCTCATGCTTCCAGTATTGCACGCCTATCAGAATGGCTGAGCAGTTTCTGCAGGTCTACCAGGCAATAGCAGAAGGGAAGCCCTAGAGCAGGCAGGTGGTAGGTGGTAGGGGGTGGTATAGCTAAGGACAGATACTGTGTCTACACCTGGATAAGGTGGTTGGTAAGCAACAGCTGCAGTAAAAAAAAAAAAAAAAAAAAAATTGAGCCCAAGGAGCATGAGGAAAGTCAGAAGAGACACCCAACACACGGATCATTTTGCTGCGTATGCACAGCTCCATTAAAGTTAAAGAGGGGGCAGGAAAAAGTTGTTGATACTGAAATTCTAGCACACATTAGAATTCTCATAAATTCTTATGATTTTAGGAAGAGACTTGTTTTGAGAATTTTTCACTCCGGGGACTGACTTTTCCAAGTAGTTGTTACTAGAGTCTGTTTTTCATGGTGGTAAAATATATATAAAATAAAATTTACCATTTAAATCATTTTCCAGTGTACAAGTTCAGTGGCATTATGTACGTTCACATTGTTACGCAACCTAGTAGGCTTTTGTAGAAGAAAAACATGGTAGAAATTTTCAAATTTTTGCTCATGTTGAAAGTTGCTGCTTTATACTTTATTTTTTCACTTAGATACGGATGTATCAAACAATGCATGACTTTGAAGTCTTTTTGTAAGTTTGCCTTCTGCTGATCCCTTGTCATGAAAAATCACTAAAAGATAGTATCATGTCTGGAATTCTAGAACTCTAGAAATGGCTGAAAAATGCCAGGAACAAAACTAATTTAAAATGTTCATTATTTTACTCATTGTTTTGAGACGTGTCGATTTTTTGAGTGTCTGGACATGCATTATTGGTACTGTTGATAACTTGGACAATACCTAATTGTGCAAGGATCTTTCTCCTAACCAAGAAGAATGATTGGTTGATCCACAGTGAGAGTTGGCTTTGGATGAGCTCTTTACAGAGTACTTCTCCAACTTCAGATGGTACTGATGACAAATTAATGACAACTAATAGAGATAGGATATGTCTTTTAATGATATAATCCTTAGAAAAATATATATCTTTCTACCTTTTAGTGAATTTGTCCTCTGGTTGGTAAGGATATTTTTTTTCTCCTTAAATTCACTATTCCTTAAAACATGCTTTGGAAAAATACCTAGTTTCTGATAGTCAGCTATGTCGAATGGCATGAATATTAAATGCTAAAATACTAACTTCTAGGAATATAAAGCATTTTCCTCTCAAGAAGCATTTGAGCCTTCTTCTTTTTGGTATAGATGGAAACTCCTCTATAATGGTGCCACATTGCACATTTGCAAACTCATGTTTCAGCAACATCACACCTGTGATTTTTGGTAGACACACACACACAGACACACACACACACTTTCTGTCTCTCTCTTTCTCTCTCAAACCACAAAGACCAGCGACCTTTAGGTCAAGGTTTCTAAAGCATTTAGTCTCAGGAATTTTATATGTGACAAAATTTAATTTATGTGTGACAAAATCACATGTTCATGTTAATAGTGTAATCTCCTGAGATCTCTGGGGGTAATGACTTTCTACTATGTTTTGTGAACATGAGGAATTTCTTAAAGCATCTGTGCTAGGCATTTTTGAATTTACTACTAGAGCATAAGTATAATTGTTCGATGGCATGTCTGAATTACTCTGAGGATGTTACTGTGCCTGAGGTTTTCTATGTTTTATCAAAGAGCAAGAAAAACATGATTCACACTGTGACAGATATTAGCAGCTTCCAAATTATTTCTGTGTTATGTCTTATTGGATTAAAATCTTTATTTTGGCCATTGAAATATTAATTAATTCCATCAAGAGATTATCAATTAATTCAGTCAAGAAAAATTATTAGAAGACTTTATTATAACTTTTATATGCAATGATTAAGGCAGTGTTTTTTAACTTTGGCACTACTGACATTTTGGGTCAGATATTTCTTTATTGCAGGAGCTATAGGATGTTTAGCAGGATTCTTGTGTCTATCCTCTGGATGTCAGGAGCCCCGTCCCCAAGTTGTGACAACCAAAAATGACCTCCAGATATTGCCACATGCCCTCTGGGAGGCGAAAACACACACATTTTAGAACCACTGGCTTAAGGGACTATACATTAAGAAATATTGATCTAAAACATTGTTTTCAGAGCTGGTCTCAGTGCCAGCTAAAAAATCGAGGTTATATGGTAGGAACGAAGGGTTGTGCTGTTGTTAAAATTGGAGATAACTTTATACAATTTACTAAATAGGTGCTTTACTGAGTCCTCCAACTTCTCTGCCCTGACTGTTCCACAGACCCCATACCTCCCAACTACGTAGAAACTCGAGGACTAAGTCTGACGTAGCAAGGGGCCTCCAAGATCCATTAAATGATCTGTTATTAAATGTTATCATCTTGTTATCTCTTAATTTTATTTATATTTATTTTATCATTATCTTTTCATATAACTTAGAAGAAACTGTACTCATCGCACCTCTGTATTCACAGTTGAGTCCTTGAGCAGAAAGTCAGATTACTTATTCTCTCTTAGTTTGTTGTCTTGATAGACAAATAGTGAGGTGCCTCCCTGTTCTATACATCGTCCCTTTTCTAAAATGACTGAGCGCTCTTTACCACTGAACACACGTTAAAACATATCTGGCTTGAGTTTAATTTTCAGAAGGGCTTGTTTTGAGAATCAATGGAAAAATACCCAGAGAGAAATTGCTATGCAAACTTGCAATGTAAAAATAGCTCCAGCTGAGATGATAACAAAAGCTTTGTCAAATTGCACATAATAGAGTCAATGATAGACAGTGCTTAGAATGGGTCCTTGTGGTGCTTAAGTCATTTATTGACAGACTGCTCGTGCTCATGACAAACTGCACAGATTTGTAGACACTGACAAACGTATTCCATAGTACCATCGATCTCACCCTACATTCTTGCCTGCGGGGTTATTGAGCATTTGAATATTTTCTTGTGGTTTCCCTGGACTTCAGAGAATTCTGTTTTGTTTGAATCTAAAAATAAATCCATTTCTGCTTATGCCTTTCATTAAGAATTATTGATAAATTTTCTGAAACTCCCCAAATTAAAATTTCCCCTTAAAATATGTGAAAGATATTTTACATTTTCTTGAGTTAGAAGTTTGAATAACTATTGTTTCCTGATTATAAAAAGCATGGACTATTTAGCCAGAAAATTACAACATTTGAAAGAAAGAAATGCCCTTTCATCCAACAATTCAGAGACAAAAATTTTAATTTTTTAAAATATATTTTTCTAGATTTTTATATACAGATAGAATTTTTGTTAAAAGTAAAATGGTAGTGTACTGCAAATGCTCTTTTTTCTGCTTAATATAATGTGGAGATAAAATAGTTTTGCATGATTCACTTGTGGTGGTTGTACAGTATTTTTATTTTTATTTTTTTTATTTCAGCCTACTGGGGGGTACAAATGTTTAGGTTACATATATTGCCCTTGCCCCACCTGAGTCAGAGCTTCAAGCATGTCCATCCCCCAGATGGTGCACACCACACCCATTACATGTGTCTATTCCCATCCCCTACTCCCCTCCCATCTGCCTGACACCTGATGAATGAGCCTTATTGATACATAATTATATTGATTTTGTTATATGTTATATTTGGATCACAATTACAATTACCCTGCACATATCTTTTCATATTTGTCCTATTATTTCTTTCAGATAATTTCCTCTAAGTGGACACATGAAGTTATTAATAAAAGATTATGCACATTTTGATATCTAGTGTATGTTGCCAAACTGTTCTCCAGAAAGATCTGCCCAATTTACATTCTAACAGGATCTGAGTGTACCTATTCCTCACTAGACATATATTTTGAAATAGGATTTCAATTCATTAAGATGACTATGAAAATTTTGAAGTCTTGAATTGATTTAGTCCAACTGTGGAAGCTTGTAATTGTGTTTTCTTAAGCAATGATCATAAAATTCAATGTTTTCCCAGGTGAAGTGCATTTAATCCATAATAGAAAGTTATCAGAGAGTCAGGGAGAGATGAGAAAGTGAATTGTATGTCAGGTTATTAAGAAATCGGACTGTATCAATTTGCCTGTGAGAATAGTGTCAAAGCTATAACTGAACTGACTTTAGTTTAAGTTTCTCCCTTAGAAATTCTGATAATGAGCAGTGATTGTGTTTAATGTATTGCATTATTTTTATCACATTCAGTGACAAAGAAAAACCTTAGCCTCACTTTGTCATGTTTCTTCTGATGGAGTTATTTTTGAATCCTTTTTCTCCACTTACTTTTTAGAAGCCTGAGCCCAAGTGAAGCACAGTTTGGTTCTGAGTTTGATGTGAAATGGTTTCCAAAAACTGAGCTGATAGCTGTCATTTAAAATATGGTGACTCCAGCCCAGCATCCGACCATCTTCCCTGGTGGAGTGAGATTCAGCCTAGGGCTGGATCTGGGCCAAATGACACACCGGATTTTAACTTTTTTCTGTCCTAGGCAGCTCCTGTGAGTAAACTGTGGCAAAAGACAGATCAATACCTATAGCTATTTCCTCCTGAGAGAGTCTATGCCTTGTGACTTCCTCTTCTACTCCCTTCCCAGACTTTCCTGCAAAGCCCAAAGGATAAGGACAATTTGATTTTAGAGTTAGCATTATGAATGAACTCCCTGTAACATTTGCAAGAGGGCAGTAATAGGATAAGAAACCAAAATTAATTGCACACTTATGATATTCTAGCACCATGTGGAATTTCTATCATTCTTATGACTACAATATGAATTAATATATTAGTCAGGGTTCTTCAGAAAACAGAACCAATAGGATGTGTGTGTGTGTGTATCTACATATAGAAAGAGAGAGAGGGAGGGATAGTGAGAGATTTATTTTTTTGGAAACAACACAAATATTTGAGAGATGAATGGATAAAGAAAATGTGATATGCATTCATACATGCACACACACAATGGAATATTATTCAGCCTTGAAAAAGAAAGGAATCCTACCATTTGTGAAAACATGTATGGACTTGGAAGAAATTTTGGTATGTGGAATAAGTCACTAACAGAAAAACACATACTGCACGATTTCTTTTATATGAGGCATCTAAAATACTAAAGTTATAGAAGTAGAGAAGAAAATCATAGTTACAATGGGATGCAGGAAATGAAATATGATGAATTGTTATTCAATAGGTATAAAGTTACAGTTATATTAGATAGGTATGTTCCATAGATCTGCTACATAACATAGTGCTTGTGGGTTACAATAAGGCATTGTGTACTTAAAAATTTATTAATAAAGAGGATCTTGTATTAAGCATTTTTACCACAAAACTAAAAATCAAAAATAAAAAAAAAACCCAACCAAATAAAAATGAACAATAAAAAAGTGACATAAGAAAACTTTAGGAGATAAATATATTTATTGCTTGAACTGTTATAGTAGCATGAGTATATTATATATGTCTAAAGTTACCAAATTGTATATATTAATTATATGCAGGTTTTCAAAAAAATTTTTATTCACAATATTACAGGGGTACAGAGTTAAACCTAAGACATGAAACCATCAGAATTCTAGAAGAAAATGTTGGAAAACTCTTCTAGAAACAGGCCTAAGTAAAGAATCTATGAAGAAGACCCCAATGACAATCACAGAAATAACAAAAATAAATAAATGGGACTTGACTGAATTAAAAAGCTTCTGCCCAGCCAAGGACACAATCACTACAGCAAATAGACAACCTACAAAATGGGAGAAAATATTCACATGTTATACATCTGATAAAGAGATAATAACCAGAATCTACAAAGAACTCAAACAAAGCAGCAAGGAAAAATTAAACAACCCCACTAAAGAGTGGACAAAAGACATGAACAGAAGCTTTTCAAAAGAAGATAGACTTCTTCTTTTGAAACGGCCAATAAACATATGAAAAAATGCTCAATGTCACCAATCATTAGGGAAATGGAAATCAAAACTGCAGTGAAGTATCTCAACCCCAGTGAGAATGGTTTTTATCAAAAGGTCCCAAAACAATAGATGCTGGTGTGGATGCAGAGAGAAAGGATCACCAATACGCTGCTGGTGGGACTGCAAATCAGTACAACCTCTATGGAAAATAGTATGGAGCTTCCTCAAAGAACTGAAAGTAGACCCACCATTTGATCTGGCAATCCCCCTATTAGGTATTTACTCAAAAGAAAAAAAGTCATTTTATCAAAAAGACACTTGCACGTGAATATTTATAGCAGCACAATTCACAATCTCAGAGATGTGGAATCAACCCAAAGGCCCATCAATTCATGAATGGATTAATAAAATGTGGTATATATATACCATGGAGTTCTATTTAGCCATGAAAAAATAAATTAATTCCTTTTGTAAGAATCTGGATGGAACTGGAAACCATTCTCCTTAGTGAAGTATCACAAGAATGGAAAAACAAAACACCACATGTACTCACTATTAAATTGGAACTAACTGAACAGCACTCATGTGCAGAGATGGAAATAAAACTCAACAGAAATCAGGCAGGTGGGAGGGAGAAGAAGGGGATGGGTGAAATCATACCTAATAGGTACAATGTACACTATCTGGATGATTGGCACACACATAACTATCTTAAGCAGTACATGAGATTAGTTTATTTTTAAGGAATTAGCTTATGTGATCTTGGGGTAGTCCATAATCTATAATGCAGGCCAGCAAAGTTTCTATGTTGCAATCTTAAGGCAGAATTGCTTATTCCTCAAAATTCCTTAGTCTTTGTTCTTAAGACCTTCAACTGATTGGATCAGGCCCACCAACACTATAGAGTATAATCTCCTTTATTTAAAGTCAACTAATTGTAAATATTAATCACATCCTCAAATGATCCTTCCAGCAATATCTAGACTAGTGTTTGATCAAACAGTTGGGCACCATAGTCTAGCCACATTGACACATAAAATTAATGATCACAGATAGGTCTTGGAAGTGTAGTCAAAGCAATAGCTCCCTCCTACCACATGGCTTACAATTTACAGGTGAGGAAACTGACACTCAGAGAAATTATATAACTTCAACAGGTCCTGCAACTTGTAATCAGTGGAACTCCAAATCCACTTCTGACAGACTCCAAAGTCCGTCCACATACATCCACTACACACACACACACACACACACTCATGCTGACATCTCTTACATTGTTTAGACCAATCTCTGGGAAATTAATGTCATAGAAGAAGAAAAATAACCAATCCATATTTCATTATCATTGGCATCTAAAGAAGGAGGATATACCATAGGATAGGAGGAAATTGAATCAGAAAGAAGGCAGCTGTCACAGATAACAAACCAAAACCTCAAAATTTTATTTGGACCACATTTAAAAAAAAAATTCCACTGGATTTAGGCAAATGAAAATTTTTCAAAGATATGTAGTTGAATCCCAATCCCATGTGCACATAGCTTAAGAGAAAAATTATTAACCATGTCAATTTGTTGAGCTATTCCAAAATATACATTTAGAAGCAGTGGTCTACACCCTTCTCAAGTATGTTAGAGCTTTATAAGCTCCATTCTCTTCCCCTTATCTCTTTTCAAGTGAAAGAGAATATTTTGTTTATCACTGGCTGCATTTTAGGAAATTGGATGGTTTGGTAATTTTAATATTGGGTTCGATTAATTTTCATTCTGTATGTATTGAAGATCTGGTGTGTTCCTTCATGCCACTCAGAAATATAAAATGGAAAATTCAAAAACAAGATCAAAATAGCATTACATAATTAGAATATAATCATTCAACCCCTCACTCATCCTGTTTTGGCTCAGAGTTAGAAGGCAACATTGTTATTCCAGAAAAAAAGAAGCTTGATTGTAGAAATAACAATTTTCTTTAAAGTTTCCACATTCATCTTCTTTTCTTCGACTGATCTTACAGGGATAGCTTTTAGAGAAAGCTGGAAAATGTCATGAACTATTGACTCAAGGAAAATGCTAATCTTATAATGAAAAACACTATAGCTATTTTGAGATTTGAGCTCTTCCTCTGATTATTATACGGAGGGAAGAGATTAAAATCTAGTATCTGACATAGGAGACATTTGATTGGGTTGGAAATCTTTCTCTTATGTAATTGACTAATTTGGGAATGAACAATGATTTATATCTATGTGGATTCTCTAGATTTTAATATCACCTCCACATCCATCTCCTATTACAAATGCTTAAATGAGCATCAGATATACACAGTATCATTGGAAATATAGAAACTTTTGAAAATTCATGGCAATTGATGAAAAATTTCTAACTTTGGAAGTATAGACACTCCTTATATTCATATTAAAGGGGAAGAACAGTATTTCAGACAGTTTTTTGGGTGGCTTTGGACTGGCCCATTTCTCCCTGTTTTCTCATGTACAGTTCTTAATAACTGCAGATAGAATGTGTTGGGAATGTAACATGCTGAGATGTAATGGTCCAGGGTGTTCTGTTCCAGTCCCCCACTAGAAGCAGGATGTTTTTCAATGCTTTAATCCAGTGAATCATATTACCCTGGGGTATGAAACCCAGGATAGGTTTCTTCTCAGGGTCCCTTAGCTGCAGTGCAAGTGGAACATGCACAGTTAAGATACCATCTGCCCCAAGCAGCTGTGCTACTCCTTGGTGGGGACTGACTCAAAATGAATCATAGGCTTCTGTAATCCTTTGCTGCCTCTGTACAAAATAAATCTGCTTTGTGTAACTTGTTGCATATGAGTGTGTTCTGTCTCACTGGACTCAGAGAAGATGCTAAGTAGCGCACCGTGAACCCGCTTCACACAGAAAAATGATATTTTCCATTTTTCCTCTAGATCTGCCCAAAGTTATGTCCAAAAGATACTAAATATACTACAAATTGCAATACCTTTAGGAAGTGAAAGGCCCCATGTGCCATGTGATAGTTCAGTTCTGGCAGAAAACTAGTAAAACATTCCATAAGAACATTCATAAGAACAAAGGACTTATGAGCCCCCACTTCTATGTCATGTGACACAGCTCTTGTCTCTCTCTACTATCCCTAAAATGAATGAAATCAGCTGTGTACTTTGTACAATATCACATAGATCATAAACATTCAGAAGCACAGACAGAACCATACACAGAACCTGATCCTCCCATCCAGGAAACAGCAAATATGTTGGTAGAAAATTTCAAAGAGAACACCTAAGGACTTTTTAAAAATGAAAATAAACTTTTGAGACTTAATCTTGTGCTGGGAAGCTTCATTTCTGGGTGTGCTCTGGTGGGAAGTCTATGAAGGGCTGATTAGAGCTTTGCTAGGATTCTCCAGGCACTAAAGGGTGTTTTGAAGTACAAAAAAAAAAATTTCAGGTAACCATAACTCCCCACTTTGAAGAGTTCCTAATTTTATTCCAGTACCACCTCTGTACCAGACATTCCTGAGTGCTATGCAACAACCCAACTATACCTCCAACTCCTTCAAGATCCATGAAGGTAACCCAATTTCCAAAATTTTCTTTTTTGTCTATAGTCTATAAATATATATGAGGGATGTGCTAGATGAAGCACTATGTTGATAAGTTAATGCATGTTATGATGGGACAAATAACCATGGCTTAATTTGAAATGGTATCAGGCTGCATATTTGCAAATTTGCCTTAACCTTATTATATCTTCACTTTACAGTTCTCTCTCTCTCCCTCTCATGCTCCACCGTGAAGCACCTTTATCAGGATAAAAATACAGTTATATAAATGAAAGCATTTTGGAATCTTGAGAGCAGTATGCAAGTGTCATACACTACAGCAAATGGATATATATATTACATAATTTTGTAATTGAATTTTGTCATTTGAACACATTATTGTATCTCTCTTTCTCTGTGTATATATGGATATGTAGATATGTATATCTACACATATATATGTATATGCACAGTCCCCAACTTAATGATAGTTAGGCTTACAATTTTTCTTTCTGTTTTTTAATTTCAGAATATTATGGCAGTACACACATTTCGGTTACATAATTTACTTTTGTACAGTTTGAGTTAGAGTTATAGGTGTGCCCTTCACCCTGATCGTGTGCATTGCACCCATCAGGTGTGAATTTACCAATCCCCTCCTCCCACCTCCCATCTGCTTGATTTCCACTGAGTTTTACTTCCATATATGCACGTAAGTATTATTGATTAGTTTCAATTTAGTATTAAGTACATGTGGTGTTTGTTTTTCCATTCTTGTGATATTTCACTTAGAAGAATGGTCTCCAGTTCCATCCAAGTTGTTACAAAAGATACTAGATCACCACTGTTTCTGGCTGAGTAGGACTCCATGGTATACATATACCACATTAATAAAAATGTGGTATAAGCTTACAATTTTTCAAATTTATAGTAGGGTTAAAGTGGTACCCACTCAGTAGAAAGTGTACGTTGAGTACCCAGAAAACCATTCTGTTTTTCACTTTCAGTGCATCATTAGATAAATTACATAAGATATTCAACACTTTATTACAAAATAGGCTTTGTGTTAGACAAGTTTTTGCCTATTTGTAGGCTAATGTGAGTATTCTGAGCATGTTTAAGGTAGGCGAGGCTAAGCTCTGATGTTTGACAGGTTAGGTGTATTACAATGCGTTTTCAATTTACAATATTTTCAATCTAATAATGAGTTTATCTTAATGTAACCCATCATGAGTTGAGGAGCATCTGTAAGTGTGTATGTATGTATCTATATATCTATGTGTATATATCACTATTATGCTTCAGCTTCTTCCAGTGACTTCTCATTTTGCTCAGAATAAAATGCAAAATCCTTACCATGGCTTCAAGGCTCTACAGGACTTGTGTTCTGATACTTAGGTGACCTTATCTCCATCTTCTCTCCTTTTCACCCACTCTGCTCCAGCCACAATGGCCTCCTTGCTCTTTCTCAAACAGCCTGAGTGTCCCCGACTGCAGACTCTTAGCTTTCACCGTTCCCTCTTCCTAGTATGTTCTTGCCCTAGATTTCTACAAGCCTTTGTTCCTTTATTTCTTCAAGGTCCCTGCTTAAATGCACCGTGTCAAGAATCCTCTGCCCTTCCTATCCCCTTCCTATCAAACACATAGCCTTTTGTTTCCAATCCTGTTATTCTCTTTGTTTGACCTTCATTATTTTTCTCAGAGCTTTTTAACAATTCATGCACTATTTATTTATTTGTTTAATTTTTGTTCTTCTCTACCGTTAGAATGACGCTCTAGGGAGCTTTTATCTCCTGGAAAATCCCCACCACCTAGAACCGTGACCGACACATAGTAGGTGGTCAGCTAATATTTGTTGAGTGAATGAAGGAGTATTAGTAAAGTTAGGGCCTTTGTAAAACTACTCATCTCCTCTTTGTTTACTGAACTGATGATCTGTGTCTTTATAAAGGGTTTTGTACAGTTATGAAATAGTTGAGCCTTGCCACAACCAACCGGCCAACCAACCAGCCAGCCAGTAAACAAGCAGTAAACAATAGATGTATAACTAATAGGTTTAATAAAGCCAAATGAAAACAGTTTGTACTGGCCACATTAAAAGCTCTCAGACTTGCAAAAACCTGTCAGACTCAGAAGATATACGTTTGTAAGGACGAATATTTAGATGATATTAGCTATGAGCATGGTTTTAGCTAAAGCAAATATACAAACAAATTGTGCTTTATAGTGGTCATGTCAGCCTTATGCCTATAGAATATCCCGTCTCCTTCATCCATGATGCCTGGTGTGAGCACCAGGCCTGCTGCTTCCTCTGTCTACACAGAGCTAAGTCACTTCACTTTCCACAATTTCAGTATTCTCACCTTTGAGTTCACAGATTCAAGCTTAATGACCTCTAAGGTTGCATCTTGGACTAATGACCTTTACAGCACTTCCTACAATTGAATTTGATGAGTTAATTTTGTAGTGACTTTTTTTCATGGAGAGTACATAGAGATTGCTGTAGTATCTATGAGTCAAGGGACCACGCTTACTTTCTTCATTGCTATAACCCCAGCATGCAGTGCCTGACACAAAATAGATTCTTAATAAAAAAATCTGTCAATTGAATAAATGCCCACATGGTTGAAATAAGTGAATAAAGCTGATTCTAAAAGTGGTGTCCACAAATGTGCTAGGTTTACTTTTTGGTAACTTGCAGGAAGAGGTTATTATCTGCTGGTGAAATCTGCTGACCTTATTTTATTTTTAAACTTAGGCCTTGAGAGGTCACTGTATCAGTTGACCCATTTTAGTAATTTTCTGCTTTGTTCTCCTTAATATAAGTTGAAACGTTGCCTTTAATATTGTAATTTCAATGCTATCTTAACAGTTACAGGGCCTAACTCACTTAAATCCATGCTCAGCACATGTAGAAAGCCAATGTTTTTATTTCCAGAGATGTACTTCAAACCTGGTGACATGAAAAGAGTGCTGCCTGATTGGATTTTCCCCTAATGAATGGAGACCATAAAAAGGACTTATGTCCAGTATCAATTATTCATACTCCAACAATTCATGCAACCACAAGTTACAACTCACCTGTTCGCCAACAATAAAATGCAGCTTTCCCCTGAAGAGAATGCAGGTTGCTGTCAGGTAAAAATATACCCTGACTTTAACAATGGATATTTGCACCCATCCCTATGAGGCAGTGACACATGGCCATTACTTGGGTGAAACATAGCTGCCAAAGCAAAACTGCAGGAAGAGAGGCCAAAGCACTACTTGAGATATTTCTTGCTATTTAACCACCAGTCTCTGAAGTTTGAAGAAGAGAATGGAGGTAGAACATTTTGTAATACCCACTTGTTCCTCAGATCAGCACGGTCAACTGAGCAATTTGTTGCTAATGGCATATGTTAGGGTTATTAAATATCTGAAAGGTTTCAAAAGTAATGATACCTTATGTAATTATAGATTTTTATCTTTAGGATTGATTCTAAGGTACCCCAGGAAGCAAAATCTTGAGAAAAATGCTGGCCTCTGTGGCATTTGGGACAGGACAATTCCTTTTTTACACATTGTCTTTTGCGGTGCAATAAATACCAATAGCATCTCCCTAAGCATTGTGTCACCTGGAATGCTGACACTGTGATACCAGCCCTCATTGTGAATCATGCACAAAAGGCAGCATGGAAAAGAGGTAGAAGGGGAAGGATCTAGCTTCTTGCGATTATCACTTTGAATTTTAAGAACTTTAGGCTTAAATCCAACTTTGCCCTTATTAGAGCATTTGCATGATGACATCCTATATCCTAGTTTATAGTTCTCTAAAACACATTGAGAAATTAATTCAACATATATTTTTTATGGCGTGTCTATACTGGGTGCTGGGTATAGAGTTGTGCATGCAACAGACATGCCCCTGCCCTGAGGGAGTTTACAGTCTAGTGGAGAAAGGACACAAAACAGAAACAAGCCAACAAACATATTTAATTAGATCTTGGGATAAGTGCTATGAAGAAGGCAGCACACAGGAAGTAGTGATACTGCATAAATGAATGACAAGGGGTTGTTGGAGACCTACTCAGATGGGGTTGTCAGGGGAGCCTTATCTTACGGTTTGTTATTTAAAGTGAGACCTGAAGAATGAAAAAGAATCAGCCTTGTTCCAGACAGGGATGAGCATATGCAAAGGCCCTGAGTTTGGAACCAGTGTGGCAATAACAACCTGAACCAACAGTGGTGTAGAGAAGATGCATAATGCAATAGCAGGTGGATGACAGCAAGGAGGCTGTGTTTTCCTGGTCTCCTCTGCTGCTACTCACCATGTGACCTTGGAGAAGGTACTTCACTTTTCTACAAATCAGTTTTCTCACCCATTAAAAGCAGACAATATTATAACTGAATGAGGTAAATATTTGTGAAGAGCTTTAAATAGTGCTTGGTACACATGAAGTACCATGCGTTTGTTAAATAGAAAGAAAATAAAGAGTGTAGTAGAAAGAAGAGCCAAATGACTTGAGTCTCTGTCTGATCAACAAGCTGTCTCATTAGCAGTGGCTTTGAACAAGTTTCTCATCTCTTCTGTGTCTGTTTCCTCACCTAAAAAATGCAGGTGTTATATAAAGATATTTCTATGGTACTTACAGCTCTAAGAGTCTATGTGCTTCTTTTTATTGGCTCGATCATTCTTGAAAGCTGCCATGAAGTCATTTATTAGTCTCTTGTAGGATCACAGAGCTAGAAATGATCTTAGAGATCCTTTAGTCCAACATCCTCATTTGGTTACTAAGAAAAGAGTGGCCTTGCAGAATTCTTCACTGTCTGAGATCTGGTTAAGACGTAGAGTTGTGACTACAATCTAGGTCTCCTGCCTGCTTTTTTTCGAATAAATATGCAATGTGAACTCAGAGCAGTTGAGAAGAGACACTGGTCTATTTTAATACATTAATTGACTTGCAGTTTTTTTTTTTAAGAATGAAAATGTCTCAATCAGGGCTCCGGTGAGAAATAGATGGCCACTCAAATGGAGTAATTTGAAGAGAGTTTATGAACATGTGTATAAAGTGGAGGAAAACTGCAGGGGGTAGTACCCCGGGACTAATGTCAGTAGGGAAGGTTTCCCAGCCCTAGGTCTGACTGGGCAAGGAGAGAGAGAGAAATAGCTGTTTGGAGAGGCATCCCATGGGAATTGTGAATTTTGTTTGAGAGGCACCATTCAAATAAATACCTCAAGTATTAATACATATCCCATCTCTACTCTCTTTCTTCTTCCTGTTCTCGTGGGTGGGCTCCCAGTTGGCCACACGCAACCAGAATCCCAGTTGGCAATGTAACCCATTGGTGCAGTCTGTGCAGTGTAGACTCCTGGGGCAGAGATGGAGGGAAGAGAAGTGGAGGGTGGATTTGGAGGGGCCAGGAGGAAGATACACAGTACAAAAATTTCATGCAAAGCATCCTTTTACTTTTTATTTCTATTCAACACTTTGTTCATACACACTTTTAGGCATCTTATGTCATGCATATAATTTGCTCAAAAATCATTATATGATGAAGTGGCATTTGACCGTCATTTTGGTTTCTGCTGACATATTGTTAAGAACTCATCTATAGATTGCCAAAATCATGATCAATTCACATAAAAAACTGAAGTAAATAATGAGTTCATCTAAATAGTCTGATAAAATTATTCTAACTCACTTGAATTTACAAAACAATAATTTCAAGTAAGTACTTTATGGCTATTTATTCTATACTAGGAGAAATGGGTTAGTCATTGAAATCAATGTATTTTGTAGTACAGAAGGCAGGTGCCTATGTTGTACTTAAACTGTTGACTCTCAGCATTCGGGCATGTCCAAAGTACTGAGCAGGGAAAAGACCCCCCAAGATTTTATTTGCATGAGAGAGTAAGAAGTCTCTTGGGCAAGGTCCATCCTAAGGAAGGAAAGACAGAATTATGTTCTCATAACAATCTCCTAGTCTTCAGAAGGGAGAAATTTTTTTTTATGTAATAAAAGCACACTATCACTAGAATTTGCCCCGAAGACTATGAAATGATACATTTACAGTTTCTAAACCTGCAAAATGGGGATAATAATAGTACCTACACCATGGGGTTTGGGAGGATTAAATGCCAATGAAAAGTAAAGTGCTTAGAACAGTACACACAAACCCCCAAACTATTTTTATTGTTATTATTTAAGGTAACAATGTAACATATTTCTAGGGATGATTCCATTGAGAATTAAGCTTTTTACAGTGTTATTATTGCTTTACAGAACTTGGATAATATGTGTTGTTCTCCATACACATTAAATAACAGTAACACAAAAGCTCATTGCCATTTTATAACCAGTTTTCAGCCAGTTTTAGTGTTTTAGTTTCTTTTCAGAATATTCAGTAGTTTTTCAATATTCTCTGGAGAAATGGTAATGTGAAAATTATGGCATCATATTTTAGAGAAAATGCCTTTAGTGAATCCTTTGGATATTGCTTCTGAAGTCTAAATTCCATTAGAATTTATTCTATGGAAATATGATTCATGAAGCACTTATTTGCTGATATTTGGTTGGTCTTCTTTTTATTATGTAAAGACAGAGAAGCTTAATTTTAGTTTGAAGAATGATAAAAGTGCTTCTCCCCAACTGGCATATTGTCTTCTTCTCACTACATGAGTCATTCAAGATGGGCATGTTGCTTTTCATGAATGGACATGTGTTAGTTCTGTGCTAAAAAACACAACACTATTGTATCTGGATTGACATGGATCATCAATTAAAAACTGTGAAACTGTAGCCTTTTGTCCAGTTCTCTGACCTACACCTTAGATTATGGACTCCATTTAGAATATGTTACTCACTATAAACTCACTTCCTCTAATTCTTAAAGTTGTTTTAATATTCTTTAATGTTAAATATTATTTGCTGACTTAATATATTAGATCATTTGTTTTATGTTCCAAATATCACGTAGGCTCCCCTGGATACTACAAATATCTAAGGGACAGTTCTGGCTCTCAAAGAGTTTACTGTCATATGGGGCAGACAGACATTTGGACAAACCTGTGACAAGGCTATAAGAGGGGTACAGAACAGTTACGAAAAGGGCAGAGGTGGAAAACAACTAATTCTGACTGGAAAAATTACCAAGGTCCTTTCCTCAGAGTATCAGCCCTTTACCTAGATCTGGAAAGGTGAGGAGGGTTTCCATAGCACATGTATCCTCGGGCAAGGAGGTGAGGGAATTAGTACTGTGTGTTAGATGGTGGCCAGGGACCCAGAGGGCGGTCTCCAAACCCATTTTCACAGGCAAAGCAGCAGTCGAACTCTGACTACTTCATCCTCCTGACTGCTTTCAAGTTGCTTTCTAGTCAGTAGGGAAGATGATACACAAAATATGTGATAATCAAGATATTAACTGATAAGATACAAAAATGGGGAATCATATCTATTGGTTCTCTTTGGATTCTAGTCAGTAAAAAATTAAATTATCCATCTTTCAGGCCGTGGAAACAACATAAGATCTCTTATTCATTTATCACCCATGACCCACTGTGATTCAGAAAATGATTCTTCTGCCTCCTCCTCCCACTTAGAACTGGCAGGTGGCACATGCTCAAAAGCTATTCATGACAAGGTTAGAACAAGGAAGGCAGAGGAGAAGTAGAAATCAGAGTCTAACGGTGAATAATTTTTTTAACCAATTTCTCCTTCATGCATCCAATAAAAGCAAATATTCCTAGCACACGTTTCTATAGTTCCAAACATGTCCTTGAATTTGTTGTTTCTCTATTTTTAGCGAAGGCACTCAGAATTAGTTTAGGTAGCAACTTGATCCACGGAACACTCATCTGGAAACTTGTCTTGGAATTCTTGATGAAGATTAAATATCTTGGAACAAAGTTGAAACAAAGGTTAGAACTGGGGCTACGTTAAGACTTGTCCATGAAGGTATGTGGTATGTGGTGTGTTTCATTCCCTGCCAAATGCCAGGTGCTTTAGTACAGCTCGGAAAAGTAGTTTATGAGAAACACAAACCTGGTGTGTCTCTTTTCAGTGTTCCTTCGGAATGTAGCACTTATCTAGTTAACATGACTCTTGAGTATTGCCAGCTTCATCCTACTCTCATCAGTTCAATAAAAGCAATTTGATCACAGCCAAGCATGGCCATGGGATTCCTTCAGCTGTAGAGTTGGTACATTCT
This sequence comes from Lepilemur ruficaudatus, assembly GCA_963574885.1. Taxonomy (NCBI): domain Eukaryota; kingdom Metazoa; phylum Chordata; class Mammalia; order Primates; family Lepilemuridae; genus Lepilemur; species Lepilemur ruficaudatus. The sequence goes on along the minus strand of CAUYRT010070538.1, from coordinate 13,878 downwards.
TGTTAGAAGGAAGGTATTATTTCTTGCACTGCCTGAACCTTAAATAATTGACTTAAGGAGAATGAGATAAAATATCCTTGCTGCAGTGCATTGACTACTAAGATGGCCCTTAATGCTCTCTGCCTCTTGGTGTCCATGCCCTTGTGTAATCGCCTCCCCTTTTGGGTGGGATGAACTTAGTGCCATGACTCTAAGGAACAGAATATGGTAAAAATGATGGGTATCACTTCCAAGATTCAGTTTCAGAAGTCGTGACTCCTGTCTTTCTAGCACTCTGCCTCTATGGCGCTTGCTTGCTTGCTCTGGGAAAACAAGTTGACACATTTCAAATCGCCCTATGGAGACACCTGTATGGTAAAAAATTTGGAATGGCCTCTGGCCAATAGCCAGTGAATAAATGAGGTCCTTCCCAAAGCCTTCGAGGAAATGAATCTTCTCAATGGCCACGCATGGGAGTGAGCTTGAAAGCAGATCCTTCCTCAGTTGCACATTGAGATGACTGCAGCCCATGAGAGTCCCTGAGCCAGAGGACCCAACTAAGCCGTGCTCAGATTCCTGATCGATAGAAACTGAGATAATAAGTGTTGTTTCAAGTTACTAAGGTTTGAGCTAATTTGTTACACAGCAATGGATAACACACACATTTGATGATAGATGTGGTAAGGCTTGGGCCTGGGGCACAAACATTGGAAAGAGAATATGTATATATTATACATTTGTGTCTGTCTGAGTTGCCACCCAGATGGGATCTTTGTGACAGATGTTCTACATACACTGTTTATAATCATTGCAACAACATGGCAAGGATGGTGCTATTCACATATTTCGGATGAAACTGAGGTTATGGAAATTCTGTTACTTGGCTCAGAACATATAGTTAGAAGATGACAGAGAAGAGGGAGAATCCAAAGTCTCTCTTACTCTGAAGCCTTGGTTCTTTCCTCTGCATTACAGAGGAGGCAGGGGTGGGGTTGAGTAGGGTGGAAATCAAAATTGCCTGGGGATCTACTTAAAGTTAGTCATGTCACTTTCCTTTGCTGGAGGTCCTGATACTGCTTAAACTGAGCCATACCACACAGTAGGGTTGCACCAGAAGAGTATTGAGCTTGTACAGGTTCAGCTGTATCCAAGACATCTTGGGCCTATAGTCAGAAAATAAAAATTACACATCGCAAGCAGTTTCTATTTGAGTATCTGGTAGTTCTTAGAGCCTCTGTGATGTTTGTCAAGGTGACCATGTGATTTTGGCATTCTGGTGTTAGGTTGTTTTGATTAAGTGAAAAAATAAAATAATAGTACCCAGAGCTCCATTATTTGATGGGCCCCATATATAGCCTGATGTGTGCCCGACTCTGCCTTGCCTACAATCCAAATTTGGCAAAGTGGGTTCAGCTAAATAAGGACACCTCAGGAGTAGAGTGGGTGTGTGGAGGATGCTGCTTTCATTTGGTGGTGGGAACAAGATTATGGAAAACAAAAGGGGTACACCATAGCACTGCACTTTAGGAAGATGTGAGTACCTCTGGATGCTCCTGTAGTAGCTTCTGGAGCTGAGCAGGCAGCTGCAGAACTGATTAGATTCTGAGAACAGGCTGTCTCTGCCTTTTGCCAGCTGCAACACCAGGTCCAAGGTCTCTCCTCTATCATCAGCCCTTCAACTCTTGCAATAGCTTTCCCCTTCCTGGCCCTGGAGAGAGGCTCTCATTGCTCATGAGTTCTCATGCAAGTTATAATTTGCTTCCATAGCCATGGCCTCTCCACACATACAAGTGAAGGACGTCACAATTAACTAAGTCCATAGTTTCTTCTGGGGGAGGCGATTGGAGTGGTTTCTTCTTCAACTATTTCCTATCTTACTGCATTTTGCATGGAAGATTTTTCTAAAGAACAGAAGTACCCAATAAGGTAGCCACTAATCACACATGAGGCTATGCAGTGTGTGAAATAGGGTTAGAGAAATTGGATTTTTCATGTAATTTAATTTCCATTCATTTAAACTTAAGTGATCATATGTAGCTGATGACTACTGTGCTGGATAGCACAGGTCTAGAGGCTGTTCTCATTATATTGTCCTTTTGTTAATTTATTTTTGGCTAATATTTATAGAACATTTTCTACGTGCCAGACACTATACTTAGAATTTTACATATATTCATTCAAGTTTTGCAAAATCTGATGAGGCTGATTATACTATTTACATTTCTCAGAGCAGAAAGTTGAATCTCAAAGAGATGAAGTATCCTGCATCAAATCACACAGGCAGGAGAGAGGATTCAAAATAGTCTGCCTGGCTCCAGTCCTGTGTTTCCTGTACAGAAGAACAAGGCTAAATCAGCAAGAATAAAGCGTGAAAAGAAATGGACACAAGACAAGGAAAATATAATCCTTGTTATAATAGTTTCTTTCATTTTATTGCATATTGTAAACACTTTGGCCACAGCAAATATGTTAGTTTTTAAATAACCATAATTCAAACCTTTCACATCATATACTATTTTTCCCCAAGAAACAGCATCTATGAAAAACAATCAGTGAACTCCAAAAGTCTATGCTGCTAATGTGCACATTTACGCTATTGTGACACTAAATACAAACAGTAAAAATACTCATCTGTTGTAGGTCTATGGTTTGTGATATGCCTTAAGGGAGACCATAAACAACTCAAAGAAGAGAGATGGTGTGGACTGAAATGGCTTCTATGCGGGGAATATTTTCAGAACAGAGGAGGTATGCAATAAATGTTTATTGATGGTGAAGATGATGAAAATTCTATTTCTGCTGGTCTTTTCTCTCCATTTTTCTCAAGGAATGTGTGGTGTACTTGCACCCAACATTCCAAATCACACAGACCCTGGCACTTTGAGTGTCATAGCTGCAGTATAGTTGAGTCTGATCATACACAGAAGGGAAATAAATTAAAACATACATACTATTAAAATTGCGCTAAAAACTGCATGGAAGTCAGGGAGCCCCTCACTAGAATAGGTTGGAACTTTTGGATGCTTTGCATCTTCATATGTCAGAAAATCATCAGTGCCTAAAACTCAAGCAAGTCATTCAAAGCAAATCTAGCCTTTAAACCTTACTGGCAGTTAGACTTTATTTCAGTCAGTCCAGTATATGTCCAGTATAGTTATTTGAAAGTAAAACATTCTACTTATATTAACTACGTAGTAAGTTTCTTAACATAATCTATACCTTAAGACATTTCTTTTGATTGTTTTATTCAGCAAAATTCTTGGCATCACTTTGAAATTTCACTGAATTATGATGATGCTATTGGATTAAACATTTTAGAGTTAAACATCTAAAGGGACACAAAAAATCTGATTCCCAGTGTTCAAGATACAATTTTTAAATACATGAAAGGACTCACATAAAAATTGTAGAAATGTTAAGGTCACTTGCAGAAAAATATGGCACATTAGAATTATTTACTAAATGTTTTTATATCTAAAGGTAGGCACTTCATAAAATTTGCATTTTGGTAAAAGGTGACAATTTGATGTCAATATCTTAATCTTTTCTATGAACTGTATAACTTTTTCAAGAAAATATATTATCAGAATTTTACAAAAAAAAAAAAAACAACCCAAATTTGTCTAAGACTTTCACAGAAGGGAATCCAAACTTCATTTCCCTCTCTTACTTCTTTTTGTAGCCTGCTGTGTATCTTTATGGTCAAGTTCTGAGATTTCACTCCCTAACCTAAAATTCTGTGGGAATGTTTGGCTTCTCATCTTTTACTCTGAAGTGAAGTATGTCTTGCCTGTAGAACTTGATACATTTTTTTCCCCTTCACAGTTGGAATAACCTTTACCTGATCCACTGAATAAAACCAGACGATTTTTAGGTGGCAGTAGCTAGTGTTGAAGAGCTCTTGGCTTTAAGCAGCTGTTTAATCCCTTTGATTCTGTTTTAACTAAACAAATAAGATTGAACTATTCCTGTTGTTTTCATTCCTGAATACATATAAATTCACTTCGCACCTACCTAAAACACAAGCAGAACTTGTGCGGCCCAATGGACCCATCTGCCATTTGACTTAAATATTCCTTCTAGAACATATCTCGAGCTGATAGACAGCCAAGCTGTGTTTGAAATATTGGCAACAGGGAGCTTCATAAAAATAATCTAGTGAATCAGAAAGCTGCAATTGCTATTTCTTATACTAAAACCAAAGTTCCCTTTCTGTAACTTCCATCCAGTGCCTCAAACAGTGCCAGGCACACAGTAGGCTCTCTGGCACTCAGTATACATTTCCTGATGAATGAAAGAATGAACAATTCTAGTTCTGGTTTTTAAAGCTACACAGAATAAAGTTGCTTCCCCATGCAGCCCAAGCCATTCTCCTATCCTGTCTTAAGTCTTCCTTTCCCAGGATTGATATCAAAATTTCCTCTATCTAGTCATTAAACATCATGATTATCAGATGTTTCACTCATCTCATTACTCCTCTTTGTGCTTAAGTGGGTCAGTAGATCTCTTAAAATGTGGTCTCATAGAACCAAACATAATACTCCAGATGAGGTCAGCTTTGAGCCAAGTAGGAACCCTGTATCTCTTAGCATGGACATTCCACCTGAAAAAGTATTTCTTAGAGTAATCATTTCCTGCCTGTTCCTGAGTAGAAACATTTTATTCCAGGCAAGATCACTAGTCAGTACATGTTCTGTGCTGGGTGAAGGATTATTTCCTTGAATATCCGGGATAAGGAGGGGGTGGAGATCGCTGTGCTGAAGGCTGTGGGGTCGGGGAGTACGGAGGAGGCAAGTCTGCGTGGTATTCCATCTCGTGGTCATAACTATAGGGGGGTGGCGCTGCTGGAAAAGAAAGGAAAAAGAGCATCAGACATTTAACAAATATTTGAGTGTCTATTGTGTTGAAGCCACTGGGCTAAATACTTTGGGAGGGAGCATAATTTTCAGCTGCAAAAAATCTTAGTTTTGTAAGATTAAGGACACGTATGTATGAAAGGGTGAATGCTCTCAAATGTGATGCCATGGGTCAAAGTGTTTAGAGGTGGTGGTTTAGGGAAAGTCTCTTGGAAATATGATGCTGAAGGGGCAGAGAGAGAAGAAGCTGAGGGACAATTCAAGTTTGAGCAAAAGCACAGAAGCAGGAGAGGCCTTTGGTTACATGGATGGGAGAAATGGGAAAAGACACCCAGGAGTCTGCTCGTATCATCTTCATGGTGGGCCTTGACATTCATGTAAGTAGTACATGACATTGAGTCAACAGAGATTTTTTGACTATGCTAGTGAACAGGCTTTGGGAAGAGGGTTCTCTCTGTAGCATGGAGACAGGAAGACCTAGGAAAATGTGCAGTGATGTAATAGCATACTTGAAAGGTTACAAGGGATTCATGACGGTGAGGGGGAAAACTATAGAGCACTTGAGCAGCTGAATGCTTAGGTGATGCGAGCTGGATGGAAAAAGTGGTGAGAGAGTAAAAGAAGGTTTGAGGAATTAGGTATCCAATCTGGGACTCCCCTGTAACTCAGAGGATGGTGAAGCCATTACAGAAATAAGAAAAAAAAAAAAAAAAGGAGAGAAAGCAGGTTTGAGAATGCAGATGAAGAATTTAATTTTCTGAATCTTATTTGAAACATTTTCTTAAATTAATTTTTTTCTGTAGTGTATGTCAGGATGCTTTTAAATCACATTTAATACACTTTATAATGACTATATGTGGATGTCTATTTTGTAGTGCTCTCAACCACATCTCCAGGGTTGAAAGAAAGGTACTCCTTGAACTGAAATTCATCCGTATCTTCAAGAACTGAATCATTCTGAGGCATCTGAGTAACGCTCTGGCAACCAAATCTGACGATTCGCCAGTGGTTGAATCATTATCATGATCCTGATTCAGTCTGGAAATTGACATGTCTTAATTGCCTACCATGAATGTAGCCTAAATCACAAAGGTAGTGTCGGAATAATGCAAATAAATGGCCAAGTTTTTAACACTAAAATGGCAGAAAAGAACAAGCAACATTTCAACAAACATTACTAAATGTCTTATAAATTTCACTCTTCCCAGCAAGAATTTGATAGTGTTCTGATGCAACAGACATACACAAACACAGGGCCTCAACAGATAGGGAGACACAAGCTATGTTTTCTTTGGGATCCCTTTAGTTTGCCTCTCTTTACCAAGAGCTCGATGATTTGACCCATTTATTGATCTCCCTATATTTGGAGGATGTGAGGAAGCAGAATTGAACCACTGGAGAAAAGAGGAAGACAGAGTCACGCAACTGGGTGGGAATGTCCCAGAGTATTGCTTTGTCGAGCAAAGCATTTGCAAGTCTGTAGTGAGCTGAGCAGGCTGAGGGCACTCAGCAGAGGACACAGCTCTGCAAAGAAATCAGAGAGGATGCACACAGCTTCTCCAACGCTCCTCAGACCTTCAGAGGCTGGGTTACTCCGATCTGTTCTCTACAACAAAATGGAATAACTCCTGTGGAGTCGAAACACATTTTCTCTGCGTTACACCCACTTCTTGGCTTCATTCTATCTACTGAGACAAAGTGATTTATAATAAACTTCATCCAAGCCAAGACGGAAACACCGCAGCCTCTGTGGAAAACAGGAAGTTCAGCTGGATACCCACTGAATTGTTTATTACAAGCGTGTGGTTCCACAGTGGTTTTATGCCAAAGCTTTTCCCTGCCTGCCACTTGAGGAGAACACACCAACTGACACTACTGATTGATTCTACATCATCCGCTGTCACGAAGCCACGGCGTGTGTTTATGTGTTTGTAACAAAGCGTTTATATTCTGCCATCTGCATAAAAACTGCTGGAGGGCATTTCAACAAGAATTCCTATGGTTTATTCAGCTGCGTGTTGAACATGAGAATCTGAAATATAAAACAGCATTCTTTCACTCATATATCCTTTGAACTTGATAATATAATGTGATAATGTAATGTTAAAGAGCAGTATTTTGAGGACTATGCATCATGAAATAAAAATGACACATCTTTTATAACATCAGCCACTGGAAGACATTTGAAATAATACTTGTATAATTGTGGATGTATGCTCTCTCTTTCTTGCAGATAGGATTTCACTAGGACAGAAGCTTTTGGAGTTATTAATTTTAGAATTCCTATCAATTTTAGAATGAAACAAATAAGGTTTATGTTTTTTTTTACAGGTCAAATCATCTTTAAAAGATGTATGGATGCAATTGGACACATGGTGTCTTTGTAAATCTTTCATAATCAATATTCTAATTCTATGATTTTAATAGGATAAATATGCCATTTATCCTCAATGTCTGATACAGTTGTCCACAATGTTAAAAAATTTAGGATGCTATGAAATTCAAAGAAGAAATGTCATGTTTTCAACCCATTCAGTTCAGTTTTTCTGGAGCTGGTGTGTGGCGGGAAGATGAATGGTGTTATCAAAACTATTCAAGATTATATGGGAAAATTTGGAACAGAAGAAAATCATCTAAAATTTTGTCAGCCTAAATAACAAATCGTATCTTTGCATACCATTTTCCAGACATTTGTGTGTATTTATATCCATGCAGTCATGTGATTTGGTATATAGTATATAGTTTTTCACTTTGTATTATGACGTGCCTTTTTCATTCTGCTACATATTTTTCCTAAACTCTTGTTAGTGGCTGCATATTATTCCACTGGCCATTCACTTACTTGCAGGTTAAAGTTTTTATTATAAATAATGGAATGATGAATATCTTCTTACACATAGACTTTTAAAAAATTATTTTGATTATTTCTTTAGAATAAAATCCCAGAAGTTGATTAACTGGCTTAAATAACATTTAAATTTTATTGCTTAGAGAATATTGTAAAACTATTTTCAAAAAGAATTGTTTCATTTTACAAGGGTACCAGCAAGGACAAGGATCACTCTCATTTAATATTTTGGTAATTTAATAACTGAAAAAATACACTCTTTATTTTACTTTATCATTTCTTTGATAATATATTTAGTTTTGACATTGTTCTACATCTTGTCCACTGTAATTCATATTGGGTAAATTTTTTTTGTTCTCTACTGATGATTTATAAATGAGGATCTTAATTAGAATTGAGATAATTAAGATATAGACAAGTATACAAAATTATATATCTTTTCTTTTAAGAAGGACCCTGTTAAAATGGTTATTTTATTATATAATTTTTACCTTATTGTCATACTGAAGTTTGAAACTCGTATATAACAAAATATATGGTTCTTCATTTTTTTGATCTCTTTTATATTGTTTACAAGTGTAAAAATTAGTCTTCTTTTTCACATATTTGATACATAACCATCCTATTTATGAATTTATCCACTTAAATTTATATATTTAATGCTTTTTAACATCTGTTATTTTACTTTGTACATTTTTGCCTCAGAGTTTATTCTTTCTAAGTTTTTAATATCGGTTAAGCCAAATTATTTGAATGCAGCCTATTAAATAATCCTTACTTTTTACAGTTTTGTTATGTCTCCTTTAGACTATGTGAAATTCTAATCCACCTGTTGTGTTCCAATGACAAAGGCATATCTTTTTGTACCAGGAACGCCTTGATTTAATTATTACCGATTTTAAATGGTTTTAGTACCTGGTAGAACTGGTGAATCTCGTGACTTATTTATTTATTTTTTTACTTTTTACTTAAGTTTTTATTTTGAACATATGTCTGGGTTACATTTCATTCTCCTCTTACAGACTTTGTTTCTATGTTTACCTTAAAATGCATATGTATCTCTCCTAGTTAAAAACAAAAAATAAGCATTGGCTTGAATCTGTTGCTGCTTCCTACAAATTGTTGTGTCTCTATCACTGTTTGAATGGATCGTGACTTATTTTCAAAGACAATTTCTAATATTTTTGCTAGGTGCCAACCTTCTCCTCTGCTCTCTCCTCTAAACCCCACTACTCGCAATTCACCTGAACCCCTCCCAGAGCAGAGGGTTTAAATAAAGGCCCACAGATCTCCTGGCAAGATTTTACTATCCCTACCTGAGCCACGTAATCTCAGTACTGCCTGTTTCTCCTCTACAAAGGCATAAGTTGCTAAGATATATTTGAACCCAACCTTCCTGCTCTCCTCAGAAACATCAAGACAATTCCCATCAAGTTTTATATCCCTCTGTCACCATGAGAGGGACACGCTCCTAGAACGTCCTTATTGTAGACCTCTAACCCTGGAAGGCTTTGCACATCTAATCAGATTGATTTTCCAGACTTTCTCCACTCCATTTCTCTGTGCTCAGTGGGAAACAGTCTATCATCCTCTTCCTCTTTTTATTGCTCTACCACGTTACTGCAGCTCAGAACATGAGGAAGCTCTCTTCTGATCATGCCTGTTTTCTCAAAGAAATAAGGTCTGTTGAAAAATCATCTGCTGAGAGTAAGAAAGGCTGAGGGGATTTTTGAGTTTTGAGAGGAGAGAAGAATGCGTGACAGTTACCTTGGAATGGAAGGCAACATTCACTTTACCTTTTTACTCTAATTAAGATCTGATTTTCATGAGAGGACAGCTTCCTGGGCAGCACTACCAAATCAGAGCTGTTCTTTTTCTCCACCATCCTACAACCTACAGGGCTGGGGGACGCTCAGGGTGTGAGTGATATTCATAACCACTTTTCAAACCATTATCTTCCAAAGACTCTTGAAAAACCTGAGCTCTGAGTTTGAGACCAACCTGAGCAAGAGCTCTCTACTAAAAATAGAAAACTTAGCCAGGCCCAGTGGTACATGCCGGTAGTCCCAGCTACTTGGGAGGCTGAGACAGGAGGATAGGTTGAGCCCAGGATATTGAGGTTTCAGTGAACGGTGATGATGCCATTACACTCTAGCCTTGGGGACAGAGGGAGACTCTGTCTAAAAAAAGCCCCCAAAACAAAAAGCAAAGCTCCTGAATGTTTTTGCAGCACATGTTCTATTACTTTCCACTCTTGTTATCAATGTCTGTGGCTCACCCTGCCCCAAACCCTCAGTCACTGAAGATTTAGCATCTAGCCCATACTCTTTCTACCACTACTTTTATTATTCTCTGAGATTTCAACATCCACGTAACCCTGCCTCTCAGTCCCTTGACTACTTTGGAAGGTCACTGCCAACAAAGGGTCAAGTATGGCAGTGGAAGGACATTTTTTTCCTCTCTAATGCGGAATAATAATGTTCACTGTAAGGTTCGCCACTGAGGACTTTCACCACAGGATATGATAACCTTCGCTATATAATGTTCTCCTCATTTTTCTGGCCTCCAGGCTGTAGGACTACACAATAAGTTGGGTTGTTATCTCAATTAATGTGGGTAAAAGCATTCTGTATTTCCACAGATGAAAGATTTCAAAAAGCATTTAACACCATTATATGTTGTTTGCTGATCCTTTAAGCAAAAGCTTAATTAGTGACTTTGAGAAGGAAATGAGAAGTAATCATGTACATTATGTTTTTGAAGACCTACTCTTTTTGCAGTAAAAATGCTTCCAGCATAGGGTTCATTATGCTTCTTGCATTATCCAGTGCTTAGAACGATGCATTTACTGAAAATGCAACACTCTGCTGTGATCTGCCAGTGTAAACGATGCCACTATAAAGCTTTAAGAGCATATTTCCATGCATAAAATAGAAACCTCAAACCCAAGAAAACACGTAACATCACTTTAAAATAGTGAGCCTTATTTTGTATCTTGTAATTTTATTCAAAGTTTGGATCTACAGAATGGTAACATAAAATATATTTTATAAAAGTATTTAAAAATGTTTTTTAAAAATATTTTTGGTCAAACAGTGAGTATCTAGACTGTTTCTACGTGTCTTCTCTCCCATTGTCTCTGCTCGACTTTCCTTTGTTCTTCTCTCGGGTTATGGATTGACGCAGGGGAAAAACAGAGATTTGTGAAGAATAAAAAAATAATTCCATCTATTTTTTCCCCTTATATCCCAAAGTCTTTGCATCACCCCCAACAATATTCTTGCAAGTTGGGAAGATTTGAAATGGCAAATTGCTTTTGTAGTGAGTAAAAGCTACATATTCCAGGGTGTAATTTAAGGTCAATTCCGTACGTATTCATGTATGAATAAATAGGGTCTTGTCATGAGCGGTGTTTGTCATTCATTCAGCTGAGTGCCCACCATCTGCCAGGCCTGGTCTTACACACTTGGGTTAGAGTAGTGAACAAACTAGAACAAAACAGAGTTAACATTCTAGAAGGAGGAGATGGGCAATAAATAATAAACATAATGATCAGGTAAACTATATGATATCTTAGAAGATTTAAAACATCCTGAAAAAAAAAAAGCAGAGTGGCACAGGAGGATTGGGGTGCTGTGGGGAGGGACACATCATGATCTTAAATAGGGTGAGTGGGGCAGGCTTCATTCAGGAGGTGACCTGTGATCAGAGACTTGACTGAAGTGAGGGAGTCAGTGTTCTAGGCAAAGCCCTGCGGTCGGAAGGTGGCCTGTGTGTTCATGGAACAGCAAGGGGAAAAGTGTGACTACAGCCAGACTAGAGACTAGAGAGGAGAACGAAATGAGGTCGGAGAAATAAAAGGAGGAACCAGTTCATGTGGCACCTTGAAAGGTAAAGGTAAAGCATTTGCCTTTTACTTTGGAAAAAAACGAGAAACCACTGGCTTTGGCCCGTCTTCTGGGGCAAACTAAGAGCCACTGGAAGATTTTGAACACAGGAGTGATACGATCTGACACCTACTTTAAAAGGTTCACTCTGATTACTGGCTTGAGAATAGACCCGCAGGTGCCAAAGGTGGATGCTGCAAGACCAGTGAGGATGTTATCACAGTAAGGGAGGAGGAGTAAGGCCAAGATAGTAACAGCATTTATTTCTCACTGTGAGAAGTAGTCAGATACTGGATGTATTTTGACCATAGAGCCAAGAGGTTTTCCTGGTAGACTGCATGTATGTAGGTTTGAAGAGAAGAGGGAAATCAAGGATGACTTCAGGGTTTTTGGCCTGAGTATCTGGAAGGCTAGAGATATGTCATCAGTTGAAATGGTGAAGGCTTTGGGTAGAGGGGAATTTTGGGGGAAGATCTGAAATATAGCTTTACACAGGTTAAATTTGGGATATTTATTAGACATTCAACTGACGATGTCCAATAGGCACTGGGATAAAATGAATCTGAAATTCAGCAAAGAGATTTGGAATGGAGATACACAGCTTGGGAGGCATTAGCATCTAAATGATGCTTAATACTTCAAGGCCCAATGACACAACCAAAGAAATAAGTATAGATACAGTGTGGAAGAAGACATAAGACTGAGCCCTAAGGCATTTCAGGACATGAGGATGTGAAGATGGTGGAGAAGGGGACACATTGACAAAAGAAAAACGGGGAAACTGTCACTCCTATGATTTGTCTGAAAATTGCTCCCTCAAGCTGAAGAAAATAGGGAAAAGATTAAAGGAGAAAGGAAGGATTAGGGAATTAATACACAAGGCAGATTGCATGTAGAGGGTACCTTGTTCTTTTTCTATAGGGACTGAGAGAGAGGGGACATGAGTGTAGACAGGAAACTATCTTCCTAGGGGTGTATTAAATTTAGAACTTGCTTGCCTTTTATATGTCAAATTGTACATGCACAAATCGACCCAGAAAGCACTATTGAAATCATCTAATTCTAAATGAAGTATTTTGTTTATGGATTGACATGTACTCAATATATTTATATGTGGGAATTTAGCATAGTCTCAACAAATACTTGTCAAATTACTAATATATTACCTTTGCTGTTTGTTGAGAATTTTATTAGATTAAAGCTATTCTCTTTGCATAATGAGGACATATAAAAATTTTCTTCAATACTTTTTCTCGAGACATCTGTATCTATTGAATTGGATGCCAGTTTATTGAGACATATAACTTTCTCTATAATAACTTGTCAGAACTCACCAGCAGGTAGACACAGTGGGTGTGAATTGTCTATTTATCTTAATTCTGGCTGACTGGCAATTGTAGTCAATGAAACAGCCATTGAAAATATGAATATCTTCAAATATGAGATGCACTTTATTACTTGGATCTAATCTCTGTTCAAAGCTAGAATATCAATCTTCAAATACTTAAAAATATCCTATAAAATGGGAGATTATTTCAGTGAGGGTTTGTAATGTTTCCTTGTCTCTCCACGGAGTAGAGCTTAACTCACGAATCTGACTTTTCCTTCAGAAGTAAACAGCTGTGCTTACCAGGAAAGGAGGAGATGGTGTTGATGTGGGTAGTTCTGATGACACCCACCCGGGTGCCCCGATTGTTTTTTATGCACATGCAGATGCAGATGGCAATCCCAGCAATGACCCCCATGATAAATACAATTCCAAACACGATGCCAGCAATTGCAGTGCCCCTAAAAAGGAAAAAACAAAAGTATGTTTATTAAAAAGGCTCATAAAGATTCTTCGGTCTTTCAAACACAGCTCCCTGACTATGTGACAAGTGCTTCTGTACCAATGTTCTTAAGGAGAATGTTAAAAAATAGAATGCCCTAAATTGACCAAGCAAATACTCTTCTGTATTTCAATAGGTGAGAAAAAGTTACAAACCTTTAGGGCATCTTGTTTCAACACAGTCGACCAACTCATCATTCAGAGTCTTGTTCTTAAAATTCGTGTATTTATAAAAAACAAAATTATCTAGATATGCTCTGTAAAATAATAATTTAAAAACCATTCTGCTGTGTACCTAAACAGCAAAGAATTTGTCAATGGGACATACAGCATATGTGTTTAATAAATACAACTTGGTAAATGTCAAAATATTAAATAAAATTTAACATTTATGCCTGACTAAAACTCTTTGTACAACAAGAATACTTTTTTTTCTTAACAAAACAACAAAAAACCCCAAACCAAACATCATAATTTTTA
>CAUYRT010070536.1:0-23971 GCA_963574885.1 Lepilemur ruficaudatus | reverse complement strand
CCGGCTCTCGCGGGGCGCCGCCACCCCGCTCCCCCACCGCAGTACCTGCACGGCTCGGCTGAGGAAGGTGCCTGCGTCGGCCGCCAGCTTCTTCACGTTGAAGTCCATGATGTTCATCGCGGGCGGCGGCCGGGCGGAGCCGCCGGCCGATCTAGCCGCGAGGAGGCGGCGCCGCGGCAGGGCTGGGGCGCGGGGGGCGGACGCGGGCGGTGCGGGGAGGCGGCGCCAGCCCGGCCGCCTCAGCCGTCGTTTCCCGGCGGGCGGAGGCTGAGGTGGGGCGCGGGACGAGAAGGAGGGCCCCAGAGGAGGCCGCGCCCAGGTGGCGGCGGCGGCGGCGGCGGGCGAGTCGTAGACCGACCCGATCCTGCGACGTGGAGCCGGGTCCCCCGCGGGGGGGAAGCGAGCGGCGGCCGCGGGGCGGAGCCTTTCTGGAGGTTATCGCGGGCACAGCGCCCCCTGGAGGACTGCGGCGGCCCAGCCCCGGGGCGCGTCGGGAACGTCGCCCGGCTCCAGTCGCGGGCGCCGCGAGGGGCGTGCCGCCGGGTGGGTAGGCCGCGGCGCCGCGGCGCGTTTGCCGTTAACCTCTGAGAATCCAGAGCGGAGACAACACAAATTCCGCTTTTCGTTTTGAGAGGAAATATGGAAGTTAACAGCATAGAATCACAGTGTCTATGAAATTAGAACCAACAGGTCCTCGTCATCTTGTAGTGCCCGCGTGCCACGCCGGTCTGCATGCCACCCAGGGGACGTTTGCAGGACAATGTTGAATTTACTGTGCCCACCGAGCCTGTGCATGCACTCCACATAGTTGAGTGCTTACTGTGTGCCAGGCGCTGATTCAGTAGCATGCCGAATAAGACGTTGTCCTGCCTTCCAGCTCGGTCAGGTTGCTTGACAACCTTTGGGGACCTCACTGCCACCAGAAGCTCTGTAACTATTTGCTGCTGCAAGGACTTTGCGACTACTTCAAGGCAGCAGGGCGGGCTGGATTGCCCAGCAGCTGCGAGGCGCCTCCCAAGCGCAGAGGACACAGCGCCGGGTGGAGGACACAAAGAAGTATGAGATGGTGAGTGAGCTGGGACAGCCCCTAACAATTCAGCTTGACTAATTTTAATAACATGAGAATATGATGTGAAGTCTATTCAAAACCCTGTCATTTAAGTAACTTGAGGTTAAGAAGCCTTCAGGGTACAGCCTGTGCTTGAATGAAGTTACAACAGGTACAAGCGTGGAAGGAGGCACGTTGGTATTTCGAGAATAAGAATATTTTTTTGTGTGATTTTGCCCTTTTAACACGATAGGGCTGGGACTATGAAGGCCCGGCAGGCAGTGAGATGAGCTCACGTTCAGGTTTCAGTATTTTACTGTAACAGCCTTCACAGGTGCAACAGCTGTTGTTAATGGTTGAAAGGTGAGTGCAGTAGAAGCATTACAAGGACAAACAGATAACATATAAATGTTTGTGTTTTTATTCTTTGTTGCGGTGATAGAAACAGTCACCTCTTTCTACGGTAACTCCAATATAATGGAATCTCCCAGCTTTGAAATACTCCATAATGCTTTCATTTCAACTTATTTTTGCAGAAATATGGAAAAGGAAGCATGTGATCTTCCTATCCCATTTATTGTCTATTTTAGTACTTTACGTGGAAAAGCACTTACCCTCTCTCCAAACCTCTGTCTTTAAAAAGGTGCGTTTGCCATAACCTATGCCCATCTCTAAAAAGGATCCTATAACCTTGTCGACCATTAGGGGAAAGAACCCTGGATCCTTTTGCTCAGGTGTTTCTCGTCAGACTCAGAAAACATTTCTTCCTTTTGAGTCCTCTACAGCTGTAATCCTGCTTGCCACTCCTTAAGACGCCTACCTTATTCTCATATACCTTTATTCTCAGCCTCTGGTAATTTTTCTTTACAGAGGAAATATAAATCATCACACTATTTGGAAGGAACATCTTCAACAAAATTCCCTTATTTCCACCTCCTGTCCTCTCCACATTTCTTCCCCCACTATTACCAAATGTTTCAAAGGAAGGGGTGTTGTATTCACATATATTATACATGTGTTCATATAAATTATATACTCATGATACATATGCAGTATAAAAACAAGCATGGGGTGGTAAATACCTAATTCAAAATAGTGATTATTTGTGGGAGAAAGGAAGAGAATGGAATTAGGGCTTTATTTTTATCTGTGGACATTTATTATTTTTTTTATACTTTCTTGTCAGCTTGAAATATATTTAAAACGGGAGGAGAGAGTTTTAAAAAATAACGATGTACAATATCAAATACTGCACAAGAAAATAAGAACAAGAAATTCCACAGATTTGGACACTCAAAGGCCACTGAAAATGTTCCAGAGAACTCTCTTCCCAGGGAAGGAATAATGGAAACACATCCTTTCCAACCTGCCCATATCATATGGAAACACATCCTTTCCAACCTGCCTACCTTTGCCCATATCATTTCTCCTTCTCTCATACTACATTAAAAGGTAAGTCCTTCTCCCCAACAAATAACAGTCCTTTCCGTGCATTATGGATCCTCCCTCTCCCACCTTCTTAGAATCCATATGTTTACCCCTTTTCTTTCTCATATTTTCATTTTCTTCCCTTCTACAAGATCCTTACCAGCATTTAAACATGCATAAGTCTCTCTTGTTTTTAAACTCCTGCCCCAAATTGCTACAGACACAAATACCGCCTCTATTTACTGTCACAACCCCATTCCAACCACTGCCTTGCTTATCTCCTTCCCGTATCAGTCAAACACCTTGAAAGAATTATCTGCAATTACTGCCTCAATGTCTCTACCTACCATTAACCTGGAAACACTGTAATTAGGCTCCTTTCCCACCACTTCACAGAAATTACTCTCCTTAAGATCACCAATGATTTCTATGTCTTGACTGCTTACTTAGTATTCTGCACTACTTCCTTCTCAATCACCATCCTAATAAATGCAGTGTTTTTTGAGCATTTGCCATATAATAGGCACTGTGTTAATGTGTTTACTTTATATACATTATTTCCCTCTTGAAACCTCTCTTCCTTTGGCTTCCATGACATAACACTCCTTTGATTTTCCTGCTACCTCTCAAATAGATTCTCTGGTTTCTTTGCTCACTCCGTATTTGTGGTCTTTAATTGATGAAGTTCCTTGAAGTATAATCCTTATTCCTTTACTCTTCTCACTCTAAAACAGATAATTGCCTCCATTTATATACATCTATCTATACATACGTGACTCCCAGTTTTCCAGCATGTAAATCTTTAAAAGATAAGGACTTTTTTTTTTTGGTTACACATACCACAATACTATTGTAACACCTAAAATAAAATTAGTGATACTTCCTTAATATTAGGAAATCTCCAGTGAGCAACTTTCAACTGTCTCATCAATATCACAAAATTTTTCTTAATTTTTAAAATTAAGATTCTCATGAAGTTACTTTGTTGATTTCAATCCTTTAATAATTTCTTATTATTCCTAGGATAAAGAACAAAATCTGGAAATGAACCTATAGGCCCTGCATGATTTGTCCTGGCTTATCTAGTCACTCAGATCAATGGAATGGAATCTAAAGGTCTTATAAATATTGTTTCACATCCGTTATCTTAAGTTGATCTCCAATTGATAATATTAAGCCAAAAAGGAACTGAACCCCTCATGGCAAAATATGCATCGTTTGAAGTTTGTTTAGACCAAGAGGAGGGAGTTGAGGAATACTGATAAGGGAAATGATGCAGGCCTGGCCGAACCTAATGTAGAGATGCTAATGTATAAACATCACTCTAGGACGGTCTGCTCCTCAGCAAACTCTCAGGGTTTGAGAAGAGTGCGATACAAGTGAAATTGTTTTCTTTGATATGTCTGGACAGCCTTCACAAGGACAGACTGCCTAGACTGACCTCTCTGCTGCCAGCTAATCGGTTTACCTTGAAAAATGTGCCTACAGGACTCAGTCTTCCCAGACTGCAGGTTTTTTTTTTTCCTCTCGTAAGTGTAGCTTTTGCCTTTGTTCCTTCACAGCTTTTTAATGAATGTCTTCCAATATGTAAAAAAAAAAATTGTTTGCAGATATATAACTAAATGTCTACGAGGTATTCTTTGATAATAAATGGTTGGTCTTAACCTCAAATGTATTCTTTCTCCACTTGTTTTCATCTCAATACGTCCATCCGCTCAGTTGTACAAGATAGAAATCTGGGGATATTTTCAATGCTTTCTTGCCCTTTACCCCTAGCTCCTTCCAATATCCAATTTATCACTAAGATCCGAATCTACTTTCAAAATACATCTTGATAGCAACCATTATAGTCTGACCACAAATCATCTATTGTGTGGATTACTGAAATATTCTCCTAACTGGTCCCAGTTTTTCTCCCTACATTCCCATTCATCCTCTTCCATTTCAGTACTCCATAGGAGCTAGGGTGTTCTTTAAACCCATATATCTCATCATGTATCTTTCCCTGTTTAACCACAG
This sequence comes from Lepilemur ruficaudatus, assembly GCA_963574885.1. Taxonomy (NCBI): domain Eukaryota; kingdom Metazoa; phylum Chordata; class Mammalia; order Primates; family Lepilemuridae; genus Lepilemur; species Lepilemur ruficaudatus. Next base: position 19,476 of record CAUYRT010070536.1, on the reverse strand, counting down.
TCAGACTTCTGTATCCAAAGGTTGTGCATCAGCAAATTCAACTAACTAGGGATTGAAAATATTTTAAAAAAATACAAAAATAAAAATAGAGTATAACAACTATTTATACACTATTCACATTGTATTAGGTATTATAAGTAATCTAGAGATGACTTAAAGTATATGGGAGGATGTGCATAGGTTATATGCAAGTACTATGTAATTTTATATAAGAGGCTGGAGTATCTGTGGGGTGTGTGGGAGGTAGGGAGGTGGTGGCGGTGTCCTAGAACCAATCCTCCACCCATACTAAAGGATGACTTTACTTCAGTTGATTTCCATTATGCTTGTGATAAAGTGATGAAATCATGAATCCCTAATATGGCCAATTCTTTCATCTGGCCCCCTCTTCCTCCCTAAACTCATCTGGTACTACTGTCTCTCTTACTCACAACTATAGCCACACTATCCTGCTTTTCAATTCCTTTAGGCAACAAACCTTTTCCCACCTCAGGACCTTTGCACATGCTATTCCCTCTGCCTTAAATCCTCCCTGATGCTCATTCTCTAGAATTTCGCTCCTTGCTTTCTCTGAGAAACCTTTCCTAAACTCCCTAGTAAATTAAGGATTCTTTTGTAAGTCCTTCATAGCTCTAAACATAATTTATATTCATTTACATAATTTGTATAATACCTTCATCCCTACTAATCTATAAACTCCAAAAGGTCAGGGATCATATCTGCTTTTTAAAAATTTTATATAATATGAGCCTAGCACATAGCAGGCACTAAATACTTCTTTTGAACAAATGAACAAGTGAGATAAGCTATGTGGAAGTACCTAGTACAGTGCCTGACACATAGACAATACTCAAGTTGATTTTCCTTTTTTATTAAAATAAAAATATTTTATTTTACATTAGATATTGGTCTTTTACTTAATGGAATATTATTAGGTTTTTGAAAAAAGTGTTTTAAAACCTTTTGACTATGATCATTCCACTAGATGTCAGACTAACCTAAAAAATTGCTATAAAATTAAAGTACTGTGCAAGATACCAGTGTTTAGTTGAGCTGTTAGATGATTCCCATGTTGTTAATTTAGTGAAGAGAGATAATGTTTTTAGAGATACCTCTGAAATTGAGACTGTGGATGCTCCACGATTATATATAGAGTGCTGAGGATATAATTCTCTTGTGCTGTAGAAGGTTATGGAGATTTTGGGTTTCTCATCAAAGACTTGAACTCTGTCAACAATAAAATACTTATGAAATATAATAAAAGGATAACAATTGATAATATTTATTGAGCATCAGTTACATGCTAGACACTTTGCTAAATGCTTTACGTGTTTTACCTTATTTAATCTCATAAGTTATGACAGTAATTAAGAGTTTTTCAATTAATAAAACAATCTTGTGAGATAAATAGTATTATTAAGCTCATTTTGAAAACTGGTATTTAAAAAAGTTAAACAGCTATTCTTAAAAACTCTCAAAGAGGTAGTATAACCCATCATATTATTTATAAAAATATTTACTTTTTTATAAAAAAATTTCTATTTCTAAAAAATAAAGATGTTTTAATAATGAAAGACTTGTTGACATTCATGACACTTGGAACTTGGGATTTTATGAGATAGTTAAATAAATGATGTTGTTTAGTGGAAGAGATTGGGATGGTTGTGCAAAGAGCATAGGTTTTTAGAATTAGACAGACCTTGGTTTGCATGTCAGCATCACCATTTACTAGCTTTAATCTGAGCTTGGGCAAGTTATTTCACGTCTCTGAGCCTCACTCCCCTTTTCAGTTAAGTGGGGATATAACATCTACCTTGCCATGCTGAAGTAAAGGTTAAATAGGAAAATATATGGCAAATGCCCATCACGGTGACTGGCATGTAATAAGTTATAGTTCAACAAATCTTGCTTTTAGTATTTTTGCTATAAATGTCTCAATCTGAGAGCAAAAGATATTAATTTTATATATACTATGGGTTAAAAATCCTTCATATTTTGATCATGGTAGATGAATATTCGAAATATCAATGTCAAGTTCATACCTGTTTGACTTAAAATTTACCTATGGACAATTTACATAAAAACACTATTTAATTTTCAAAATTAATGAGAATATTTCCATCGAGGAGCTAAGAATTAAGATCACATATCTTGTGCTTAGTCAACATTTTTAAAGTACGTTTGGTGTTTGGATGTAATGGTAAAGGAGGTAAAGAGAGAAATGAGATTCACTGTTTCCTTTCCTTGTTTATTACTCCATTTTTAAATATTAATACATAACTTGTTATCTAGACTCCTTTAATAGTCTCCAAAATGATTTCTCCATTTCAGTCTCCTTTACACAAGTTTTCAAGATGAACACTCCCTAAAAGTACAGCTCAGACCATGTTACAACTTGCTCAAGCATCTGCAGTTTCCATTGCCTGCAAAGATAGGTCTATACTAATCTTGGTTAGAATCATGTCATACACTATTTCCCCATTTTTACTATATAGTATGCCCTTGTATGTATGCAGATATGGATTAAGGTATATGGGCATAACAGCTCATGTCCTTAATTCAAGTTTATATTTTGAAACTATTTGTAAATTTCTTTAATGGACCTGGAGTGAAACAGATTTTTCTTTTAAACTTTGAGAAATTTTTAAAATCTAGGGAAATACAAAGCATAGTAAACATTCTTATTCTCATATAGAAATAACAATTGTTAACTTTTTAAATCACATATTAATTTTCTTTTTTAAAGAGCTAAAACATTACTGGTTAAGACCTAGGTAACTAAATCAATACCCTCAAGTTTCATTCACCTTTCTGCTCCCCCACCCAAAACTTCTTTGATGAAGACTTTAATGTGTCTACTGCCCAAACAGTTTTAAAAATAATTTTACTTATTTATGTTTACACATATAGTATGTTTGGGGTTTTAATTTATGTACGTGATATCATATTGTACCTATCATTCTGCAGTCTTTAAAACTCAATATTATATATTTGAAATAGGTTTAACATAGATTAGAGATAGATATGATTTATTTCTTTTAGATGTTGTATGAATCCCTCATATGAATATTCCACATTTTATTTGTCTAGTCCTCTATTACTGGATGCTAGATTTTTTCAGTTTTCACTCTTAAAAACCATGCTATGTCTTCATTCATGTATCCTTGAATGTCTTCATTCATGTATCCTGGAACACTAACATATAAAGGCTGTACCTATAAAATGTGTGCATATTTTTAATTTTACTAAATACTACCAAATTGCTTCCAGGAAAAAGTCCCTATTTCCTCCCATTTTACCAAAACTTGATAGATACTATTACTGGGTGGAAATAGTCCCTACTTGGCTTTTTAAAAATAATCTGTATTTCTTTTTTTTTTTTTATGATTTATCCCTTCCTAGTTTTTATTCATATTTTCTTTTTTCTTTTTAATTATTATGAGTACATAATAGTTGTATATCTTTATAGGGTACATGTGATGTTCTGATACAGACATACAGTGTGAATTAATCAATTTAGGATAATTGGGGTTTCTGTCACCTCAGGCATTTATTATTTCTTTGTGTTTAGGAACATTCCAATTGCACTCTTTCAGTTATTTTGAAGTATACCCTAACTTATTGAGGATTATAGTCGCTTTGTTGTGCTATCGAATATTGTTCATTCTATCTAACTATCCAACTATACTTTTGTATCCATTAAGCATCCCCACTATATCCCCCTCCCCCGCCCTTCCCATCATCTGAAAACCATCAATCTACTTTTCTGTCTCCATGTCTTTGGCTTTATTTTCTGCAGTTTGAATATGATATGCCCACAGGTGGATTTTTTGGGTATTAATTGTGCTTGGTGTTCTTTGAGTTTGTTGGACCTGTGGTTTGATATTTGTCATTAATTTAGGAAAATTCTGAGTTATTACTAATTCAAACAATTATTTTGTTCTTTTTCTCTTTCTTCTTTTATTATTCCTATTGCATTCATGTTATACCTTTTGTCATCATCCCACAGTTTTCAAATATTCTTTTTATCTTTTTATTTTTTTTTCTGTCTCCCCCTTGTCCCTCCGCCCCCATCTGAGAAGTTCCTATTGACCTACCTTCAAGCTTACTTTTTTTTTTGAGACAGAGTCTTGCTCTGTCACCTGGGTTACAGTGTTGTAGTGTCAGCCTACCTCACAGCAACCTCAAACTCCTGGGTTTAAATGATCTTTCTTGCCTTGCCCGGCTAATTTTTTCTATTTTTAGTAGAGACGGGGTCTCACTCTTGCCCAGGCTGGTCTCAAACTGCTAATCTCAGGCAATCCTCCTGCCTTGGCCTCCCAGAGTGGTATGATTACAGGCGTGAGCCACCATGCCTGGTCAAGCTTACTGATTCTTTTCTTGGCTGTGACCAGTCTACTCATGGGTCCATCAAAAGCATTCTTCATTTCGGCTATAGTATTTTATTTCTAGCATTTCATTTTGATTCTTTCTTTGGATTTCCATGTTTCTGCTTATATTACTCATGTCTCTTTTCTTCATATTGTTCCTTTTTCCATTGAAGGTCTTACCGTATTAATCATACTTATGATTTAAACACTGATAATTCCAAAATTTCTGCCATATCTGAGTCTCGTCCTGATGCCTTTTTTGTCACCTTAGATTGTTTTTTTCCCCGTCTTTAGCATGCCTTGTACTTTTTTGTTGAAAGCCAGACATGATGTATTGGTAAAAGAAATTATGGTAAATAGGCTGCTAGTGTGAGATTTTATGTTACCTGGCTAGGAGTTAGATCGTGTTTACTGTTTGCTATAGCTTTAAGTGTTAGAGGCAAAAATTTCCTCTAATGTTTTTGTTTTTGATTTCCTGGCTGTCTTTGAGTTTCTCTAGAGACTCTGTCTCAAATTGGGTTTGAAGCTCCCAGTTCTTTCATCCATAATCTCCCGTTCATACCCAGCAGTCTATTAATGTGGTGGTAAAGTATAGGGGGAGGAGAGGCTTTGCGTAATCCTATGGATTAGGTCTCAGTCTTTTAATGTGCTTGTCTTCCTGTGCTGTGGCCTTCACAAGTGTTTTTCAGCTTCTTTCCCCTTTGATGAGATATGTGTGTTGAAGTTGAGTATTTTCCTCTGCCACGTGAAACGCTAGGGGAAAATGGAGTTGAGTATTTTCTGTCCCCAATCGGTTAGCCTCTTGTAAAACCTGAGTCAGTCATGCTCAGGTAAAATAGTTTTTCCTGAGGATAGGTTTTTGCTAAGGAGAACAGAAGGCTCTGGGCATATTTCAAAATGTTAACTTTTCCTTATCCCATTGCTGAAAATCTGAGGGGATTTTTCCCTAATTCATACTCTGAGGACTTGCTAGGGCTCCTGGAAGAAAAACTCAGGAAAGTATGGAGGTCCCTCTGGGGCTTCCCAGAGTTTTTAATTCTCAAGCTCATCCATTCTGAGACTCTGTCAAGTCCTCATTGACAGCTTAGCGTTCTTACTGGTGTTGGCTTCACTGGCAGATTTCCGCTGCTGGTAAACTGTGGTTCTCTGTATTTACAGGTCTCTCCAAATTTTCAGTAGCTGGTTGCAGTGTGACTTCAATTCTCCGATGAATTTAAGAAGAATTGTTGATTTTCAGTTCAGCTTTTTTTCTTGTTGTGAGGATGGGAGTGACAACCTCTAAGCTCCTAACAGCCAGACTGGTACTATTGATTTTTTATAAATTGATCTTGTGTTTGGTAACTTTTCAGAACTCTCTTGTTATTTTAATTGTTTGTTAATTCTATTGGATTTTCTGGATGTAAGGTGATCTGGCTGTGACATCTGTCACCACACTGATTGCCAGTGTTGATTTGGCTCATCTGGCTGGCGAGGTGGGTGTCCCCTTCCTCCCTCACTGCTCCATGTACGTCTCCCCCAAAGCTGCCTGCTGGGTCAAAGAGGACGAACTTCCTAGATAGAAGAGAACTGTTCTTCAGTCAAGAGTATGTGAGTAGCTGCACTCCCCTGCTAGAACCTCCAAACAAGCTCTATTGGATTTTCTGTGTCACCTGCAAATAATTACAGTTTGCACCTTTCTTTCCAATCATTATATCTTCTATTTCTTTTTCCTCATTGACTACTAAAGCTATGTAAATCATTTAGTATAGTGACCGTGTATATGACACTAAGTTAACTATCTCTTGACTCTTTGAGGCTTTCACAATCAATATTTTTTATGATTTATAGATTCTTAAGTGATTTATTTTCCTAGGAATTTAGAATTCTCATCCTCTAATGTCTAATTTCTCATCTCTACTTGACGATTTAATTCTTTTTCTTTTTTTCTTTCTTTCTCTATTTCTCTCTCTCTCTCTCTCTCTCTCCCCCTCCCTCTCTCCCTCTCATTCTCTCCTTCTCTCTTTCTTTCTTTCTGGATCTTCCTCTGTTGCCCAGGCTAGAATGCAGTGGCATCATCACAGCTCACTGCAACCTCAAATTCCTGGGCTAAAGTGATTCTCCTGCCTTAGCTAACTGAGTTGCTGGTACTATAGGTGTGTGCCACCACACCTTGCTAATTTGTCTATATTTGGTAGAGATGGGCTCTCGCTCAGGCTGGTCTTGAACTCCTGGCCTCAAGCAATCCTCCTGCCTTAGCCTCCCAAAGTGCTAGGATTACGGGCGTGAGCCACAGCACCCAGCCCCTTTTTCTTTATTTTTAAATGATCAAGGTTTGGACTTTCAGGTTAAAATATGAGGTTAATGGTTTAAAGGTTTCACTTTGAATGAAGAATAATGGTTGAGTTATATAATATACTTTTCTGCATGTACTGAGGCAATCATATAATTTTTCTTTTTAATTGGTTAATGTGGTGAATTACATTGATTTTTCTTTTTCTTTTTTTATTTTTCTAGTACTAAATCTTATTTGGATTCCTGGTATAGACTCAACTTGGTCATGATATATTATTATTTTTTGTGTATTTTTCTGGATTTGGTTAGGTAATGTTTTATGATTTTTTTTCTTGATTCTTTCAGATACATCATACAGTTTCCTCCTTTCAGACATTCAAAGAGTTTTAAAACTCTTCTTGCCTGTAAACAAAGTCTTTTCTCTTAATATAAGTCTATCTCTCTCTTTCTCTTTCTCTCTCAGAAAAATCATACTATTGCTATATTAATAGCCTTATTTATATTTTATTAGATATTTTATAAACTGTTGAGATAATACAGTTAATTTTCTGAAATTTTATGTGTTGGTTCATATCAATGTTATTAAGTGGGTTAGTTTTCATTATATGAAGTCCTCAAAATACCATGTGCACGTGATATTTTGTGGATATTTTTTGATGTAATGGGGTAAAATTTGGATTTCTTTTGAGGGTATGAAAGTATTCGTTAACTTATTTGACAAATATTTATTGAATACATACTATGTATTAAGTACTATTCTAGTTGCTGAGGATATAGGAGAGGAAAAGATATCCCTGACCTAATGAAGCATCTTTGTAATACTCTTAGGACCTAATGATGGTCTCAAAATAGAAATAGAACTTTATTGTGATGTTCCATAATTCGTATCAGAAAAAAGCATTCTTGCTAGTCGTTTCATGTCTAGGCCTAAAACTGTAATATACCACTTTTAATCAATGATAAAAGTAAATTTTACCTACTTACTACTTTAAACTATTTTTCATTGAAAAATTATGGTCCTTTTTGAATACAGCTTATGCAAAGATAAAGCATTCATAATCAAGAATAGAATACAAGTAATTATACTGTAAAAACATTTGCTGCTATATGTATATGAATGTTTTTCAAATGGTTTGGATACATTTCAATTTATTAATATACAGAATGAATTTGTAGCACACTCTGAAAATGTTTCTTAAAAAGCTCACAAGTACAAATATACATCTTCTTTTCATATTAAAAATTAATGGATTATTCAAAGACAAGAAATGGTATACTCATTTTGATTTACATTTAGCAGTTCAATTAGTATTAATTAACTCAAGTAATTAGGAAATTTATAACTTTCATACATTCACTTTTATATTACAGAGTTTTGTAATAGACAATAAATGTTTACCAAATATGTATAACATTGAATTTTAGTTCTAATACAATTTATAGTTTAAAATATAGATAAAATAATAGCTAATCCAAAAACTGCCAAACTGATTGCAGAAATATTGGTACCTAGAGCAGGGACACTGGGTTCCTGTGGAGGAATAAACCTAGTTGCTAGTGCAATATTAGAAACCTCTGAGGTGAGATTGGCTTCACCGATGGCTTGAATTGCAATATAAAATTTGGTGTCATTTTCTATTTTAGAAAGTTCTGGTTTAAATTCAAAATTTTCTATTGAGCCAGCTTCCTTAGGTATCAGACCAGAAGTAGTTATTAAAGCAGCATTATCAAAATCTTCTTGAAGGTCCAGAAAATCCTTACTTGTTCTTGTAATGTATCTGTCAGCTGGAAAGCAAATAGATACCTCATGAATATTAAAATCACTAGGATGCCTTGCTGCCACCACACTGCCTTACATTTGGGATCCTATCAGAAATGTACCCTGGGTTGTAGATATAGAGATCCCATTATTCCATCTTCTTTATTTTAAGGCCAAATATGTGAACAGTTATTGTTTTTAATGTACAGCTATAAAATCCCAGAAAAGATTAATTCAAAATCATGTAGTGCTAAAAACCAAGAATCTAGATTTGTATTTAAAAAGAGTAATGTAAGGAGCTGAATCCACTTTTTCATTTAGAACAAGGAACACAACAATGTTTCAGTATAGTGAAGACAATCAGTACCCCACATCTGTATTATTTCTCATTAAGCTGAAAGAAGGAGTAATAGAAGATAAATAGAGTGGGAAACAGGGATAAGGATAAAGAGTAAAAGGAAGCAGAGAGACTGGGATGTGTACTAGTAAAATGTGCTCAGGAGCTAGGCAGACCTTGATTAGCACCCTAATTCTACTACTTTCTAGCTATGTAACAAAACAAAATTTATTTAACCTTTCTTATCTCTAGTTTTTAATCTATAAAATAGAGATTCAGTTATTCAATTCATTTAGCAAATATTTATTGCTCACTTACTATTCTAGTGGTGAGAATTATATATAATAATGCACGAAACATGTTTAACACATTAGTGAGTGTTTTAAATATTAACTATTGTAACTGTGATTACTTTATCCAGAAAGGAAAGGATGATGATGACATAAATGTTTCATTCTACACTGCTTTTAGAACTCTACCAGAGTCATCAATATAAAAATATATTCTCATATTCTGAAATGTGATGAATGATAAAACATCAAATGTCCTTTTTTGAAGTGAAAACTTTTAATTTCTTCATGAAATGTTGAAGATATTTTGAGTATGTGGGTTTTTTAAAAAAAATTTCAGGCCCTTTGCTTAATACTTAGTTTCTCCATAAATAGGCCTTATCAATCGATTCTATTACTCTTCACAAAACTCTGTGTTCCATTTAGATGGGTCTATTTATCTATCTTTCTATCAGTCTCTTATTTTAATTCAGATATTCCATTTTGAAATTTTGCTATCTTGACCTCAATCATATTATTTGGTTCCTTCTCTCTCTGCAATGCACTTCCCTCTCCCTATGTATGCAAATTGTACTCATTCTTCAAGGCCCAATCAAGGCCCAATTTCATGAAGTCTTATTCAGGTACTTCATTAACCCTGATGACTCTCTTCCATGAACTCCTATTGCATGGAATGGAGTTTTCCAGATTGTTTTGTAGAGGTTCAATTTTTCATTCTGATTATATCCTATTATTCCTAAGGGCAAAGACTGTGTTATACTCCTTTTGTATCACCCAGGGTACCTGGTACTGTGTTGGGCATGTATTTGATCTCCTTAATTACTTATTGGCAACAACATAGTTGTTACGTTGATACCAAAAATGATGGAATTAGAGAATCATAAAACATTAGAATTATATCTATTTGTTTTAATAATTCTAGGTCACCTAGTCTAATTTGCATATTTGGCAAGTATAGAAATTGTGTCCTAGGGAATTTAAGCGCTCCATTTGAGATTATATAGAAGTTCGTTTATTCTTTAAGATAATTGCTGCTACCTTACTTTTGTATGCCTGTAGATAACATTTGATGGTTACTATTACCCTTTCCTATTTGTCACAGGAAAGAGGAAGATTAGATTCCACCTATTTTAGGCATTTGTGGTTATACATAGTGATTGATGTTTTTTCTCTCTCAGTGCCCATATATGATACATTATTCCTACTTATAGTTCCTTTAATCAGCAGGAGAGACTTATTATGAACCCAGTCTTGAACTGAAGGCTTGGTCTTTACTGAACTGATTTTAGAACTAAATATTTCATTAATTTCATCAGTGGCTTTTTCAGTGGCAGTATTGGTATTTTTCACTTTTTAAAAATTCTGCCATATGTTTAGGGGTCATAGTATGTGAAAATAAAGTATTTCAGAAGTTATGATGATAGTTTTCAACAGTGAAATAAAGATATGTTTGTGGTTATTTTGTGTTTCCTCTGGCTTTTGAATGATTTTCTGCTTGTATAATAATGATAAAAAGAAATACAGCTTTGAAAATGCTATAAAGTGAGTGAAAGATTAATAGGCATTTTATTTTGCGAGCATACAATGAGGGGTTTATTATAACCCAGGAGAATGAGTACTGAATACTTGCTGTTTTAGCACTGACAATTTCTGTGATATTATGTATATCTATATTGTGTATTGCCTTTATTTTCCCACTTTAAAGGGAAAATAGCAAGACTGGCTTTATCCTATAATAACCTACTAGTCTACACAGTATTGGAATATGGTAGGCATTCAACAAATATTGATTGAATCCAGTTAAATTTAAGGCAAAGATAGAAGTAATTTAAGATTTCTGGAATTAGGGCAGTTTATTATTTATTATTAGGAACTTTGAATGAAGGAGATATTTTGGGCTTGAACTTTATTCAAACTCCATGAACAAACCTCTCAAACAAGTTAGTTTCCCTGCACATGAACATCTCTCTGTGGTCACCTTCACCTAACTTGGCTAACCTACTCTCATTCTTCACCACTCAGGTAAGGGATAGTCTCCCCTGGGAAGCCTTTTAAGATATACCCTGTGATCTCAATCCTCAAGTAGAGGTTTGTGGCCTACCCATGAGCTGCTATATCATTCTGTTTACAACAGCATATTTTATTACACTGTTTGAATTTATGTATACTTGTGTATCTTCTTTACTCAATTGACTTGTTGAGAGTAGGGATTATTTCTTAGGAACATAATAGTGTGAACACTCAACAGAAGGTTAATAAATGAATGAAATTGTGCAATTACAGAAATACTTCAAAACTTTTTCCTTGGGAGGGAGAAAAGAATGCACAGAAAGCAGCCGGGGAGTGAGTGAAACTTCTTTTGTATTTACAGCCTCTCCCCTTCCCATGACACACATCACCGCCTGAGTGAGCTCCACCTGCCCAGAACAATTGTCTTCCATGAAACTGGTCCCTGGTGTCGAAAAGGTTAGGGACCTCTGTTTTAGTATATTTTAAAACATAATCTCAAACTTATCTTTTCCTTTATCGAGGACCTTGCCAGGGGCAGTCCATGAAAGTTGAATATGATCGCTTTTAAACTTAGCCTCAAGGTCTCGAATTTTGCCAGGTGGGAACACATCAGTGTGATTACCGTTAGGAGGCGCTCCTGATACAGAAAATGACCCTCCAGAGCTTACTCTACTGAGGTTTTCTACTTCAGCTTCTGCCATGTCTTCTCTGACTTCAGGTCTGGGTGGGTTTAGTACAATTTCACCTACCAAAAAAAATGTTACCACTTTTCATATTGTCATGTCTATTCTTTAGCTTGTAAGCTGATCTTGAAGCTGTTGATGGCAGACATTGAAAAAGTAACAGCTTTTAGTGAAAAAAAATCTTGTTTTATTTATGTTATTTTAAAATTCATAAGGAGACATTATACTATGTTAAAACTATCTTTTAACCTTTCCATCTCTACTATTTGATGCAGATTCTTTGAGGACCAGGATTGTGTTTTATTTACCTTTGTAGCTCCAGCTTCTAGCACGGAGCTTGCAATACGGCAGATACTCAGTCACTTTTTTTTTTTCCAATATAAATCAAATGAACTGAGGAGGCTATGATCAAAACATGTAGAAACAAAGGTCTATTCTAGATCCACTAATACGAATATGATTTTGAAACATACAGTTGATTGTATCATTATATACTTGTGTTTTCCTTAGGACATTATATTTTCAATGTTTGCCATATGCAATTTACCTAAACAACAGACACATTTCTATTTTAATACTACTTACCATTTTCAACATAGCCTGGTATATACAGAGCTTTGTTCTGTTGTTGTCTTAAACTTAGCCTAGCTGCGTTTTTTCTTGCCTGGGCATGTGCTTTTAAACTGTATCTGCCATTTCCATGGTACTCTGTAAAATACCTTGAGTAGATGCCATCATTCTTGACAGTATCAGCACCTTGATATTGAAATGTAATAATTAGCGATACAGTAAAGTAAAAACAACAGTTGTAACTGTTTATGGGCACTGGTGGTGTCAACAATTTGGGAGATAGTATAGCACAGTGTTTTAATTACATGAACCCTGGACTCAAACAGTTTTGGCTTGGCCACTTGCTAACTCTGTGATTTTGGAAAAGTCTGATTCATGGTAGGCATTCAATTAATATTAGTTGTTACTATTACTATTATTTTATAAAAGAAGCTTATAAAAATAAGGAAAATATAACTGAACTGGAGAAAGCACATGTGGAACACGGACATTAATGAAAATTGAGAAAAACTGTCCATTTTTTCATAGGAAAAGTAAAGTTGTTCATAAAATTTCAAAAAGATAAATGTGCTGTGGCTATGACTCATCAAGATAACAAAAAAATTTTAAAAACATTAAAATTACATTTAATTTACTTTAAAGTATGATTCATTAGCAAACACTGGAAATACTGACTTTTGGGTCATGGAACTGTAGGAGGATTTTAAGTTTAGTGGAAGTCAATGCAGATTCTTATTACCTGCACCATTGTCCCAGAGCTCCAATGTTACTTGATGTCCATCTTCAGTTTCTATAACGGCTGTTACAGTGATTCCCAGAACAGGCAAAAACCCTTGACTGACTCGTGCATAAACAACCATTGGGCTAGGGTAATGAGCCGTATTTTGACTCATGTGAGCAGTTGTGATTATTGGGAATGTGGTGGGGCTTCTTGCTTGAGTGTTCTTCAATACTCTTTAAATATTCCATGTGCTTGGTATTTTTATCTTAGAGGTTTAAACATCTCATCTATTCATAAATAGGGCCTGTTTGTATCGACCCAGAATTATATTTCTTAAAAAATCAATTTACTCACTTATCCTTTTGAGAAATACTTTTTCTTTAAGATCAAGATTATATAAAAAGTGTAATACTATATTTACCATGAAGGTCTAGCAGCCTAATTGGTTTCAGTGAAACAGATTTACATTAAAAAGTTATGAATTAAGCAGAATAAAAGAGATATCAGAGATACCTCAGATATCTTGGAGTTTAGGCTATAGCTTTTTCCTTTCTCCTCTGCCTTTAACATACCTGTGAATATGGAAATGATTTCCCATTCCTGATTGATTTTGTGAAATCCCTAGAATTAATTGGACACATAGATAATGGAGCAGATTGGATATTGCAATTAACTGCATGAATATTCAACCACTTGAGATAGCCTTTGTTAGCCTAGTATAAAAAATTAAAGAGGCATAAGTGAAAAGTTCTGAAAACAGATTTGTTCAGTACAACAATACCTTGTTGCTTCAATAGTGTTCTTTCCGGAAATATAGAATGGCCGGTCCATGTTATACTCATCAAATACTCCCCAGCGGAGATGGGCCCACTCGTGAACAAATACTCTGCCTGTAAGAGAATATTGCCACTTAAAAATTTATAGTTATAATATTTGAAGACAGTTTCCTTATATTTTAAGTCTCCCGGCCCTATCTCCCCAACCTGAGTCAAGGAACTCCAGAAATTGATGTCTTTCATTAGGCCAAAAAAGTTGAAATGGGTTAGTGCCAATAAGTGACTCATTTTATTATTAAACACACATACATAAAAAGAAATATAATTAGGTTGAACATAATTAGCATATTTCCAAATAAACATAATACCTATTTTTCTCTTCTTAAATCTTTAAAATACCATTAATTACAGTGTTATTTTTTTTCCACTGGAAATAAGAGCAGAAGTATAAAATAGATATTCCTGCCTCAGGGCCCATACATAGACAAATTATTAGTCAACAAAAAGTTTGGAGTTTGGAGTAAAATGTATATATTGTCCTTTTTCTCCACATTGTCCATATTGAAGTGTATAGGGATCATCTCCATATTTCAGATAAGGATTAGCAATTATGACATCTGCCTAAAATAGAAAAGAACAAATGAATAAAAACAAATTCCAAGAGCAACAGAAATAACGGATTTTAGAAACAAGAACTTTTTCCATATACATTAAGAAAAGTTATGCTGTTGATTTAATTACTCAGTGATTAGAAATTACTAAAAAAAAATTACAAGTATTTATTTTTAAAAGCACAGGAAGAAAGAAGTAGTTTAGGAGCTAGATTAAATAACCCACCTGGTCGTATGATTCTTGTTTTGGCATTAAGTACTCAGATTTTGACTTCCAGGTCGTTGGAATTAAAATCCTTACATTCCTGAAATAAGCCCTTTGTTGGGTGGCATGAAACAGGTAAGTAGAAGCTTCAGTTACCGTTTCTTGACAAAATTAAAAATACCTTGTGGTAACAATTTCATAGTGAAATGAACGTAAAGATATATGTACACACACAAACTACACACACACACACACTAGAAGAAGTAAATCTAATCTTCCTTTCCCCAAACATTGTGACAAAGACTAACTGTAAAACAGGTTGAATTTTACTACATCTCTTCAGTGTATAAGCTCCTCAGTTTCATATGCTCAAAAATCAACTTTCTGTTTTTTACCTCTCCGGGCCTGCAGTCAGCATTATGGGTTGGAGATGGGAATGAAGATGCCGGGTAAGTTATAAAGATGATTAAGACTGAGACTCTGTTGCAAGTTGCTTATTTAGTCAGAGGTGCTTATGAGTTGTTTAGATAAATTGGGAGTTTAAAGTTTGGTAGATTATTATACTTGACATTAGTCAAAAAAATTTTTGCTAGATTTATTTTGAGTTATCTTCTTATATGGAATGTGTTCATAAAAGGCAAAGTTTTACCAAGAATTAATGAAAATAAAAATATGTAGGTCTAATTGGCTTGAGATCCCAGTTTTGCTACTTATTGTAAGACCATACAAATCACTTAACTTCCCTCATAATACCCTGTTCTTGATCACCTCACAGGGATATTGGGAGGATTAAAGAAGATAGTGTATATTAAAGTGCTGGATATTGGGTGTGTTTTATTACACTGACTAATATAAATTAGGAAGATAAATAAAGTTTAAATGTGTAATATTTTCTTTAATATAAAATACATATAATTTTTTAAATTTTCCAGAGTTGAATAAATATGAACTGGAAAATTATATCAGATAATGAACTGCTGGGGCTTAAATGTAGATTAGTAATTTGAATTTTATAAAAGTAACTTTAAAAGATAAAATTTGAGAATAATTTTCCATTCATTATAAAATATTTCTGTTAGCTTACCTAGTTGAAAAAATATTAGTAGTTTGGACCTTTAATAATTCATTAGTGGGATGCCTAATAGTATTAATATATAGTAAAAGCATTCTTAAACTAAGCAGCTATTAATCTTGATAGTTTAGATAAATGCTTATGCATGATGAATACTGTCAAACAATTTTGGAAAGTTATAACGCTGTGTGAGTGTGTGTGCCTAGGCAACATGAACTGAAAATACTTAGTGAAATAAAAATATGTGGATAATAAAACTTTTTCTTACCTTTATGTTTTGAATCAGTTTTTCATCTTCTGGTACACTGGGGTTAATTGCGATGACAATGCCATCATATCCATTATTACTCAAACTTACCATTGAGCTCTTCACTCAAGGCAAGAGACGCAAGGCTAAGAACAGAATAACTTTCACATTGAACTCCATTTTTGCACAGTACATTAAACCTCTGGGAAATATAGGGAGGGTATTTATGCATGTGCTTAACTCAGGAATTTGAATCAAGACCAAAATATTTGCATACATATAATATGGTAAATTATTAAAATATCTTGGTGAACTTCCTTATCTTACTCATTCTAAAGATTTCATTGTTCGGTAGTGATGGGGATTATGCTGAACACATTTATCATACTTTCTAAGACAGGTGAGGCACTAAGTATTCACTGAACTGAGCCACTCTTTTATTAATAGATTGTGTAGTTGTCACCATAGTGGTGGGAGGTTACCATTGTCATCATCATCACCATCAAATAGTATTAGAGCTCTAAGTCCTGGGATCTATTTAGAGAGAAACACTCCATGGAGGGAGGAGGAACTGAAATTAAAAGCACTAGGAAAGAGCAGATGAAAAAAGCCTGTTTAAAAGAAGAAAGAATGAAGGGACTAGAGTAGAAGTGGCAGTGAAATAAGGGTACGTATTTCCTTCTTTAAATGGAAGTGATATGAGCAACAGCTACAGCTCAAAGAGAATTTTTTTTTATTACTTTCTGCAATAACTGCTTATTTATTTTAGCTTTTAAATAGCATTGAATGCTTTCAGCCCTTGTGTAACTTGAAAACTTAATATGCTTCAATTAAGATTTCTTTTTTGGATTGAACACAAATGTTCCTTTGCTTGAAAAGGTTGTATGCATACCATTGTGAGTTGGCTCTGGAGTCAGATGAATCTAAACCTTACTCTTGCCTTGTCACTTAACAATCACGTGATTCTTTGTAAGAGTTGTATGTCTGTTTTTAGGCCTAGTTTCTTTTCTATGATACCAGTATAATTACAGGATGTTGGAAGAATTAAATGAGATAATCTGTGGAAAGCACTTCATACAAGACTTTTTTTTTTTTCGTTTTAATGCCCTAAGTTGAATGGAACATGCAAGACTTCTGACTCCTAATAAACACTCAAGAAATATTATCCATTATTGTGAAACATTATGTATTATATTATCAATACAAAGCTTGCTATACATTTTTGCCAATTAAATTCCATGTTTTCATTGGCTTATTTTGTAAAACTTTTAAAGATAGTCTTCTGGTGTTTAACTGGGGAACGAGGAGTCCCTGAGCCTTCCTGGGAAAGACTAAAGGAGAAACCGTGTGAATGAAACTATTAATGTAAGCTTTTTGAAATGCTCTTTGATTAATCGCCATCGTTTGACAATATCTTATCTTTGATGATCCAGCTTAGATGCTACCTCACCCATAAAATCTTCCCAAATCATCCACACTAGACGTAATCTTTCCTTGAACTTGTTTGAAGCATTGTATTTATATATTACCTGTATTGCATGTGTACATAGTGTATCTCCCTACTAGGTCATAAACTCCTTTGAAGAAAGAGATTTTTTTCTGAGTTTAACTTCCCTCAACATCAATTTCCTTAACTGCTAAATGAGGACAGTAATAACTATCTAGAAGAAATGTTGTACAGGTTAAATGAAATAACGTATGAAAGCACCTATTGTAAGTGCAGGTACCTACTGTATTCCTTGCTTTACCTTATTCCTTTTAATTCATATGAAAAAAATATCAGTGCTTCTATGTGCCAGGCCCACTGCGCTGATCTTTAGAGAGTGTAGAAATGAGTAAAACACCAGTACTGCCTCCAGAGAACTTGAAAACTTGTTGCATGGGTTAGATTAGAATAAAAAAGATTAAAATGCCATCAAATTGATATTAACTGATCAACACTTAAGTGCACATATAGTAGTAACATTCATTGGGTGTCAGGCAGATGGGAGGGGGAAGCGGGGATGGGTATATATACACACCTAATGGGTGTGGTGTGTACTGTCTGTGGGATGGACACGCTTGAAGCTCTGACTCAAGTGGGGCAAAGGCAATATATGTAACCTAAACATTTGTACTCCCGTAATATGCTGAAATAAAAAAATTTTTAAAAAGATTAAAATAGAAGGTAGAATAAGAAAAGTTCTATAAGAGAGTTATAAACACAGTGCTAGGAAGCAAAAAGGTGGGAAATTGTTAGAAAGCTGAGGCATAGAGAAGTTAATTAATTTGTCCTAGGTTACACTTTCAGGAAGGAGCAACTCTGGGATTTAAACTCAGGCATTACAGTTTCAGAGTCTGTGTTTTTTTTCCAACATTTTATTGAAGTATACTTTACATATCATGCCTTTACTCCATTTTAAGTGTACAATTATACGATTATTAGTGAATTTACCAAGATGTACAGTTAATCACATAAATCAGTTTTAGAGGATTTCCTTCCCCCTGTTGAGACCCCTAATTCCCTTCCCCAGCTACTTTTCAGAGTCTGTGTTTTTAAAGCACATGTGACATATAATATTTTTCAAAAGAGTAATCAGCGAGTATCAATCTTAAAAATTATCTTTAAAGTAGTTTTTTGGTTCCTGTTATAGATGCATAATTGTCAGTAGCAGATTCAAGAGAATGTGGATTGCTATGATCAATTTTGTATGAGTCAATGGAATTTCTATCTTGTTTCAATTTTAGGCTGAATGATGGAATTTTCTTTTGGCTGTTTTGCCTTAAAAACTTAGATTTAAGTACAAGATTTTCAGAATTTAATTATTTATTTTTTTATAATTTTGAGAACAGAAAATCCTTTCAATAAGCCATTCTTAAATTGGATCTGAAATCTCAAATGGACAGGAGTAAAAATACTATTGTCACAAAATTCTAGAAACTTAATCTCTAACCAAGTTTCTTTAAGTGATCTTTATTTAAAACTGATTTCTTCTTTTCCTGCTGCCTCTTCCTGTGAAAGACATTTTTCCAAATGCTTCATGGAAACATGTAATGTTGGAAGGGTACAGGTGTTGGCGTAGTAGCAAATCAGTTTTTATATAGTTATGCTACCTTTCAAGGACTCAGATAAAAATGAATTAAAAATAAATGCCATTCTTCATATTGTGAGATCCAAAGAAGGAAATGTTAAGAGCTCATCTGATATAGTATACTGAGATTTGTAAGACAACACAATTACGCCCACTCACTCATGTTCCAGTACAATCATCCTTAGATGTCACAGTTAATTCCTATAAAGATTATGCTGGAATTAGCTGTTACACAATTTTGATGAATACAATGAATTGGCAGCTTTATTTCAATGTAGATACTCCCTCAGAATTTTCTTTATCAGCTCCTTTTTTTTTTTTTTTTGAGACAGAGTCTCACTCTCTTGCCTGGGCTAGAGTGCTGTGGCATCAGACTAGCTCACAGAAATCTCAAACTCCTGGGCGCAAGCCCAGAGGAAAATGTGCGATCTTGCTAATCACACCAAATTAATTATGCCGGGTCAAAATGTCTGATCTATGCTT
>CAUYRT010070533.1:0-50376 GCA_963574885.1 Lepilemur ruficaudatus | reverse complement strand
TCCCAGCTACTCGGGAGGCTGAGGCAGGAGGATTGCTTGAGCCCAAGAGTTTGCGGTTGTAGTGAGCTATGATGATGCCACTGCATTCTAGCCAGGGGCAACAGAGCAAGATTCTGTCAAAAAAAAAAAAAAAAGGAAAGAAAGAAAGAAAGAAAGAAAGAAAGAAAGAAAGAAAGAAAGAAAGAAAGAAAGAAAGAAAGAGAAAGAAAGAGAGAGAGAGAGAGGAAGGAAGGAAGGAAGGAAGGAAGGAAGGAAGGAAGGAAGGAAGGAAGGAAGGAAGGAAGGAAGAAAGGAAGGAAGGAAGGAAGGAAGGAAATAGGGGAGGAGATTTCCTTCTATCATCTACTCAGAAGCATTTTTCCCCCACCTGAGCGTGTCTGCTGTTAAACCTGCTTGATAGGAATCCTGTTGACCTGGTGAAGGGAAGAGTGTACATTAAATGACAAAAATGCCTGTGGACTGAAGCCTGGGGATGTTAACCTTGGTGTGCACTTCAGGGAGCCAATCCCCCTCTTGCTGCAGCAGCCCATAAGCGGAGACAGACACAGAAGTCATAATATCTCCCCTTTAAATGTAAATGCTATTTTTAATAGCAAATAACTGAGGAGCAAGAAGATGAAAGGGCCGGAGAGAGATTATCATTATCACTATGGGATGTGACTTCCACCAGCTCCTCTAAGAATGCCACCTTGTAATCGCTACAGAGAAGCAGCATAAGACACTGGCTGGCTGATTGACAGACAGAGGCTGAGCAGAGGGATTAATGTTTAAACCAGGGAGGCTGCTTCTGTGTGGAGCTCAGTAACTGATGGGAGCGCACTTCATCCAGCAACGCTGAGCGCCTACTGACAACTGCGCGCACACCCATTTCAGAGTCTGGGAACTCAGCAGTGTAAAGGAAGAGAAGTTTTCTCCCCAAGAGTCAATAATATGTCATGGCTCATTTTATCCATGAATCCAACATAGTCACAGAGTTTCAGACTTTGATTCTTGACCTGAACAGGTGAGCGAGGGGACGTGGTGAGGAGCTGAAGCAGCAGGTGCCGGAGCCAGGCTGCCTAGGTTCAAATCCCGACTCTGACCCTCACTAGCCAAGGGAGTTGGCAAGTTACTTAGTTTTGCTGCAGTTTAGTTCCTTGTCAATGAAATGAGGACCAATGCCTTCTCATAGGACAGTTATAAGGATTAAAGTATTTAATAAAGAGCTAAAAAAAAAAAAATAGGGCAGAACAGTACCTAATATATGGAAAGTACTACATGTGTTTAATAAAATAAATGTTTCAATGGAAGGGTAAAGAATTGAAACTTAAACCTCAGGGAGATGGCGTAGTTGCCTAAATAAAATGGAAAGCACAAAGGTAATTTCTACTGAGTTTGAGCAAGTTTCCAAGTCAATTTGAAAGGAGATTTCCTATTAAGTTCATGTTTCTCTTTTTTCTGTATTTTTACAGATGTTAAGAAGTGCATGGCCTATGATTTTCATTTCACTTGTCATACATTTCTATTTACATGCATATAAATAGATATACACACATACGGGCTCAAATTCTCCTAGTGCATAAGATACTCTCTGAGGCAGGTCATTACTCATAGTGGATAGGACACTGAATTCAAAGGCATCTTAGAGTTTTTGAGAGAACTTAGATAAATCTGGCTGTGGGTTATGTTTCACCATCTGAACATGAGATGATTTCTCAGTGTGTGAGGATCAAATGAGGTAATACAAGCAAAGCACTTAGAACAGTGACTCATTTTTAAACAAGCAAAAACAAGCTAAAGTGATGGTGTGAGATGTTGAAGACTAGGTCACCAAAGGCACTGCAGCTTCCTTTGTGCCCTCTCTCTGGGTCACTCTGGGGAGTGCCCAGCTGCATGTTGTGAGGCCACCTGCGAAGTCCTGTGGAGAAGTCCATATGGCAAGGACCTCGGGCCTCCTGCTCACCATGGGCAAGGAACTGAGGCCTCGAGCCAACAGCTGAGCGAGTGCACCTTCTTAGGAGCAGATTCTCCACCCCTAGGCGAGCCTTCAGATGACTGCAGTCTTGGTGACTGCAACCTCCTGAGAGATCCTGAGCCAGAACTAACCTGCTAAGCCGCTTCTGCATTTCTGCCCCAAGGAAACCGTGTGAGATAACATTTCTCATTGTGTTAAGCTGCTGAATTTGGGAGTAATTTGTTACAGAGCCATACACAACTAATACAATTGGGGTTGAGTTCCCAGTCTACCTACACTGGTACCCAGAATAAAAACAAGATACACAAATCAGAGAATAGGACAAGACTATATATAATAAGGTGCTAAACTGCATGCTATAGTAAAAAAGACAGCTCAATGAGGTCACAATTCTAAGGTACAAAAAGTAAGCTGGAGAAAGAAGACGTCAATTAACCAAAAAGAAAGTAGGGTTGGAACTTAGTGCTTTATTCATCTATGCAACAAATAAATTGAGCACAAGCTATGTGCTATATGCCAAGCTAGGAAATAGAGCTACAAAGACAAACGTCTCAGCAATGATTCCTGCCCTTAAAAAAATTCAGTTTAATGGGAGCAAGACAAACAAATAGAATTACAGCGTGAGCGATAAGTGTTCTCTGATCACACCCTACAGTTTTTGGAGGTGAGGGAAAGCTTCCTAGATGAAACAATATTGAACAGAGACATGAAGATTGGGGTTGCATTAGCCAAGCAAAGAGAAGGAGGTGAGGGGTGACGATCTAAGCCAAGGAAATAGCACGAGCAAAAGCAGGGAGCCGAGAAAGCACGGCACGTGTTGCAGGTTTGAACTGAGAGTCCGGGGTGGGGAGCGATCAGGGTGGGGAAGGAAGAAGACCTGGATCCTGCAGACCTTGTAAGCCCTTTAAAGGGTCTGCACTGCATCACGAGCAAGGGGGAGCTCCCAGAGGGTTTTAATCTCTGACATTTTGGCAGAATAACAGGCAAGCACAGCACCATTTGGGTGTGGAGTGCTACCCAGCCTACCAGAACTGCAAAGACACTCCATCTCCTTAAGGATTACTGTGCATCCCCAGGTAGGTATTACTAACCCTGTCACAAGAACAGGCGACCCAGGCTCAAGAGTTTCAGTGCCTCATACAAAGTCACGTGCCAGATGTGAGGGGTAGAGCTCAGGCTTAGAAGAAAAGAAGGGAGAAAAGAGTACAGGAAGGTAGACAACTAGGGAACCAGTTTGGCAGGCCAGTGCAAAGAACAGAATTATATTTTAAAAGCCAACTTCGACCATCTATTACTATCCTAGGGCTTCCCTTCAAAAGCTTGGTGCATTTCTACAGGGGTGAGAACGTATGTGAATGTGTGTAAGACCCACTGTAATTACAGAGAACCAAAAATAATTCCGATAGGTTCCTAATGCTTTCTTTACAAGAGCATGTGTCCTGTGATGTGTATCAGTGTCCCTGATCTAAAGTAAGATAATGATAATGCACACGTGATGGATACAACTCAGACTCCATTTTGTGCGCTTCTTAGTCTGTAATCCCACTGCAGGTGAGACCAGTTACACCCCCCAGTGACACGGCCCCTGCCCTGCGAGCCCTGCCTGCCTTCAGCCTGCTGTCCCCCAGGGAGTGCACCTTCCTGTCTTGGGATGGAGGAAAAATAAAAGCAGAGGCATGCCTGCTGAGCAAAAGGATACTTTAAAAGCCCTTAAATTAAAAAAAAAAAAAAAATCCTTAGCTGCATTCCTGAGAACACTATTTATCATTTTCTCTGAGGCCTTTCATTTACATAATTTACCCAAGTATAAATTCTCATTTACTTTTAAGAATTTCAACCAAAAGGCTTACAAAACAGCAACGCAAAATTCATTTGTATCAGTAACTGTTGTAATGAATAGCGGATTGTCCTTATACCAAATCAAATATCTGAATATATGTTTGAGAGTTTTTTTAAGCATACTGCTTCTCGTTTGTCTTTAATATTTCAGTGGTGAGAGAGGAAGAAAATGAATATCTACCATGGAAAATAGGAAAAGGCTGAAAGAGATGAAAGAGAATAGGATAAAGACAGATACATTTTTTAAAAATTTGATGGATCTATTAATATGTAGGCTAAAGAAAAATGCAAATAAAAATGAGTTCATTTATAATGGAATTATCCCTTTGATAATATCTGAACCCTCTAATCAGTCTCAGTCTCAGAATCACTAAAAATGGCCTTATGTGTACAACAGGATGTAGGAGTTAAAAAATTGAACTAGGATCTGACCAAGTCTCGGCTCTACCTACCCATTTACAAGGAATACAGAGGACAGAGGTACAAGTTAAACAACACTACAGGAAAGCAAGTAGCTAAATTTGGAATGGGACATTCTCCAGGAAAAATGACCTATTTTCTCCTATAAGTCAATAGCATGAGAAGAAAAAAGAAGGGAGGAATGGAATGATAGAGACAGAAGAGACATAATAACCAAGTACAGTGTAAGGACCTTGTTCGCATCCTAATTCAAATGGACCAACTACAAAAAGACATCTTTGAGGCAATTAGAAAATTTAAATATGCTATAGGTAATAGATACTACTAACGAACAGTAGTTAATTTCCTTAAGTGTGAGAATGGCAAGATGATTATGTTTTTTAAAAACATCTCCATTGGTTAGAGACGCATACTAAAATTTGTATTGGTGAAGTATCATGATATCTGGAATTTACTTTAAAATACTGCAGATTGGAAGGGTGGTCACCAGGGGCTGGGGGAACAGGGACTGGAGAGAGGTGTTGGTTAAAGGATACAAAATTTCAGTTAGATGGGAAGAATAAGTTCAGGGGATCTACTGAACAACATGGTGACTATAGTTAACAACAACATATTATATTCTCGAAAAATGCCGAGAGTATATTTTAAGTGTTTCCACCAAAAAAATAACTACATGGGGTAATACATATGTTCATTAGTCCAAGTTACCCATTTCACAAAAACATCATGTTGTACACTGTACTTGGTAAATATATACAATTTTATTTATCAAATTTTTAAAAATAAAACGTTAAAAAAATACTGCAGAGTTTTGAAAAGAAGACTAGAGGAAATAAGATAGGAAAAATGTTAATCAGTATTGAAGCTGGTTTAGAGCATATGGGGATTCCTTATACTATTCTCCCTACTTCTGTGTGTGTTTGAAGTTTTTCATCATTAAAATTAAGAGTAAAAAATAAACTCACTTAAGGATCAATTTCTGTGGCAGGACATGGCTACCTGGTGGGCTAATCTCATTTGGGTCTCTTACAAATTAAGTGACCTTGGAAATAAAGATCTTGAATCCAACAATCCCTTGAATTGCAGATGAGAAAGTTGATGCCAAAAAGGTTATAAGTGACCAAGGACACACAGCCAGCCTGTAGACTGCAAGGGTTAGAATCCAGACTCTCAATCCAGTTTTCTTTTTTTCTCCACCATGTAGAAGACCAACTACTTAATCCTCCTGGAATTTAGTGTCTTCATCCATCAAATGAAAACACCACTACCAACCCTTCCTACTTCATTTGGAATTGCCCTAGGGATTGAATGAGACAGTGACATGAGAGGGTTTTGCAAAGTTCATAACTGTGAGGAGCTACTACTGTTACTTTCCCTTGTTAAATTTTCCCAGTGTAAAAAACCTCAGAGTTCACCAAAGAGGGGGAAAGGAGATGGAGAAGTAATAAAGAAAAAAGAACAACAGAAGGGTTCCATGCTGCCAAGTCAAATTCAACGTAACCTCCCCCTGAATGAATCAGGATAATTGGGAGAGGAGCAACAGAGCTCCGAAATAAACCAACATGAAGGACAGCTCATCCTGCATCTTCACCTGAGTGCAGCTTTCAGAGGGGCCTCCCACCTGACACAGTTGCCCTCAGGGGTACTCCCTCATTCCTCCCTGGCAAATCCTTTGCTCAAAAGCCATATGGCTCCCTGCTGGGGACCCAGGAACAATAGTCTGCGCCTGCCAACTGGGAGGTGTGACTCCTCTAATTGGCAAAGTCTGTTCAAGTGTCTAGCCACCAGCTGACAGACAGCAATGTTGACGGTGGGGGGAGGGATCTAAGCGGGTGGAGGGGGGAGAGCGCGTTTGATGTCTGAGAGGAGGAATTCTCCCATTACATTGACTAATCTTTTCCCTCCCCCCATCTTTGGAGTCAGCGACATAGTTGGCTGTTTGGGTAAAAGACATTACAGTAAGAGAAGTTGGATGCCCACTCAGGGACATGTGCTCTGCGGAGCGCCTATAAAAACAACTCTAGGACTGAGGACTGAGGGAAGGCCTGGGGCTGGTGAGTCCCAGAGGAAGGGAGAGGGGGCCAGACAAGTGCCACATGTACCATTCCATGCCAGCAGGCCATGGACCAGTGACAAGCAGGATGAGCCATGTTCCCAGGGACTGCAGAGGAAGCTTTTCCATCTATAAACTTTGTGCCATGATTCCAAACACTTGCAAAAGAGAAGCGGTGCATAAAATGCAAAAAGTCCTGATGGAGGTAGGAATACAAAGACTTTATTCCTTTTCTTCATATTTCATTTAATAAACATTTGCTTAGCACCTACTCATGCTGGGTTCTGGGGATCCAAAGGTAATGTGAGGACTGGGAGATGCAAGGAGATTATAGGCTATGGGAGAAATAGAAAGGAACGGACTTTTCACAATATAGCTGAACCTTGGTTTCTGCAGAGCCATCCAATTCCGACATGAATGTATGAATCGAGGCTCCCTGTCAGCTTGTTGGGTGACCTTGTTTCAGCCACTTAATCTTCCTGTGCTTCTGTTTCCTTATCTGTAAAATAAGAATAAAGCTGCCTTTCCCTTATATAGAAGGCTCAAGTGAAATGCGTCTGAAGCAGTCTGTGGATGTCCGTGTGTAAGGCAGCATTACTAATACAGTTGTGCCTTTTTCTATGTAAGGAAGCTTTGAGATTTCCAGAAAATTATGTATCAACTTGGCCTCTCTTTACTGAGGTTTGTAAGAACTCACAAAAGAAAATAATCCCATGACAAAGATTTCCCACATAAAGAGAGGTACACGGAACGAAACAATTGTCCAATTGATGTGTGTCCCAATGGAGTACAAAATACACACCACGGAAACAGCTACACTTACTTAGCATTCACTTCACGCCAGGCATCATGCTATGTGTTCTCCACACATACACATCTCACTGAATCCGCCAGACAATCCAGTGGATTAACTTTATTATCTTCACTTTCCAGGTGAGGAAATTGAGACCCAGAAAAGTGAAGCAACTTGCCCAAGGTCACACATCTAACAAGTAAGGCTGCCTTGGTTCAAACCCAAACTCTGCCTGACTCGGGGGTGTCTGTTTTTAAGCTCCAGACTGCACCATCTCTGCTGCTGGTGGGGAAAGACGAAACTATGACTCCAGCCAACAAGCAGAGCCATGCACAGAACCATGAGGTGGCAGGGCTGGAGAAAATCAGCAAGGTCATTTGCTCTCCCTCCCTACCCTCAGCTCATTGTATGTAAGAGAAAAATGGCTCACAAAATAGTGCAGTATGCTGCTGGGAAAGGTCACCCATAATCCCACGATCTTCCCACCGGCATGGCCCGGGCTGCTGGGTCACTGAGCTGGGCCTCTGGAAAAGGGATTTACAGGGGGTGACTTCACAAGGACCAGAGCAGTCAAGGGTCAGGAGGTGAGTCCTCCTGGGCCCTCCTAACTCATCTCCTCCTCCAAGGCCCAGCCTCCCACCTGGCTGTTGGAAAAGCATGCCCCAGGCCAGTGGTTCTCAAACTTTAGCAGGCCTCAGAAGCACCTGGAGGGCTTATTAAAACTCAGATTGCTGAGATCCACTTCCAGAGAGTCTGATTCAGGAATTGATGGGGGTTAGGAAGGGTTGGAAGCATTTGAATTTTTATCAAGTTCCCAGGTGATGCTGACACTTCTGGTCCAGAGGCCACACTTTGAAAACTACTAGTTTATAGCATTGACCTCGAGGATGAGTGGGTGTTTAATATAATATTTGGCCTAAAATCACTAGTTGCTCCCTAATATCTATTCTCCGCTTCTTCTGCAGTAATAGAAAATGTGATTATTTAGCTGAGCACAAAGCCAACCAAAACAGAGGCGATATTTTGTGACTCCCTTGCAGCTGGGTGTGACCATATGATCTGGTTACAGCTGATGAGATATGAGCAGTTGTGATGGGTGCAACTTTCAGGTTGTGCCCTCGAAGGGATGGAGCACGCCCTTCACTGTCACCTTCCTCTTACGTGCTGGTGGAACATAGACATGGAGGCAAGTTGTCTTGGACTGTGCAGAAGAAGCATAGGCCCCTGATGACTTAGTAAAACAGAGTCCTTAAACCACCTTGGACTTTAATATGAAAGAAAAATAAACTCCCATCTTTATTTAAGCCACTGCTATTTTGGGTCTCTGTCACATGCAACCAAACCTATATCCTAACTGAAACAGACACATATCAACCAAAATCTCAGAACACCAGAAAATAAGGCAGATAACTGAGCTAAACTAGAATAGCTAAACAGGTAGTTAACTGGAACATTTACCAGTCAACAATCAGAGCCCAAAATGTAACAGACACTTGATTTGGAGAATTGGATATATTACCAATCATCTTTAGTTGGCTTGGCCAAGGTTTAACTTTGCCAAAAGTCATGTAGCTGTTTCTAAAGATTTCATTTCAAATTTACAGTTATAGAAAATGTTCCCCAGTCATTTTATTGCCCTAAATTATACCTATAATCTTCCTAACTTGGATAGCTAACTGATACACAATTATGTTTCTAGAAGAAGACCAGAATCCCAGCAGATGATTTAAAATAAAAGTTAAATGGATGTAATTTGTGTTTATTTTTATCTTATTGGAACCAAATACTATAGAATTGCCACTGTCTATTTCATAGTGATGGTTTGAGGAAAGTGGATATAATTTCCCTTGAAATAGTTCCTTTGAGGAAAGCATACGGGGATGAGACTAAAATTACCCAAGGAGGGAAGACAAGGAAAAAGGTCTCACCATGATCGGATGTGTCCATGCAGATTCATTTTCATATGTCACTTCCTAAAATTGCAGCCCTTATATTGATCTCTGAAAAAAAATCAAGAATCAGAAGAAATAGCAAAAATGAGAGCATCTCAATGTTAATGAATAACAACAAAAAAGTTACACCTTTCTGTAGCATCTTAGAGTTTGCAAAGCATTTTGTAACACTTTATCTTATTCTCAGGTGGAAGAAATCAACATTTTTTAAAGTAAGTTTCCAAGAGTTATCACCCACAATGACATGAAGTTGCTGGCGGGTGGTGTTAGATAGAAGTTTTAGAGTAATAAACTTATTCCCCAGATTCTTTGCCAGTTCCCCATAATAATCCAGGGCTCACTTTGAGTTCCCCCAAATTAACAATATTGGTTAATTGGATTGGGACTGAAAATGTTGGGTAAAGTGTTTTCTGACACTTCTGCCTGTCTTTAGAACCTATAACAATTCCTGACATGTAGATAACACTCAGTAAAGACAGAATGAATAAATGAATACAATATATATTGAAGCAAATAGGAATTGAGATAAACAACTTGGAATTCTAAATATCCCACAATGAACATGCTTTAGGAGGGGTTGCAGAGCTGGCTGAAAGGATCCCACTTTTCCTTTGTAATTAAGTCTTCAGCAGAGCCGTAAGGTGATTAAAGGTGAACATATATGTGGCTGGCATTCAGTGACATGGAGTAATTATAAAGCAAATGCGTACTTACAAAAGCCACTGACAATACTTACAGGATGACAAAACACCCATGCTAATTACAATTCATGAGCAGTACATGGGAATATACATTTAAAAGAATACACTAAGCAGTTTCAGAATAATCTCCACTTTTCTAGAAGGGTGTTCCTTGCAACACCCACTGTGATTTCATCAGATTCTGACTGTAACTTTCAAATGAGACTGTGACCACAGACCTCCCAAATGTCTGATATCACCGATGGCAGACAATTTCACTGCTCTGTAAATGTTTACCTAACAAACAAAAAATAAAATATTTTTTACAATTTGGAAATTACAGTGACAAGACATTCTCCCAGATTGTTAATCATTTTTGTTGAGTATCTCAATCTGTTTTTATTAAGGTATAGAGAAAATAAATTAAGGAAAGGAGGAAACATAATGGAGAGTTAGGAAAAGGAGGGTGGTTTGGGTTACAGACCCCCTGGGAAATGATCACATTGTCCCCCAATGCATTTCTTGTGACAGTCAGAGATGGACAGGGAGGGCCGTGGAGACACCTGTAAAGTGTGTATGTGACTATATTAAGATTAAGAAAGTAAGCTTCATCAGGTAACACTGCTGAAACTTACTTCACGAAGGTACAAATCCATCAAGAGGATTTTCTTAAATAAAGAAATGAAAGGTTGCTTGGCTGGAAGATAGATACCTTTCTTCTCATGTTCCTCTGTGGTTAAGCAATACGCATAACCACAGAGGAAAAGCTCATCGTGTTCCAAGAAGATGGAAAACAAGAGGGCTAATTACAGGACGTTTTAAAAAATAATGCTCAAGTAATTTTTTATTTGTTAACTTGATTGCAAGCTATAAAATGTGATTAAAATACCTATTGTGTTGTAATTTCTTTATAATTTGGTATTTTTAGAGTCAGGTTTCAAAATGATACCATCCAAGGGACTTTCAGAATTTAAATGCAAAATTAAAAAGCACTTGTACAACAAGTACCAGTAGGTAGTTTTATCCACACAAAATGAAACAGGTTTCGGTTTTCATCAGGTGACAGGCAAGCAATGATCTTAGCATGGGGAAAGCTTTGAAAATGTGGTGCTTTCAACCAGCTTCCAAGTAAGCTGGTGACCAGCAGCCACAAGCAATGCAACATCTGGCTGGGCTCGAGGATATCCAGGGGCTGGGCCAAGGGCTGCAGTCCTGGCCGGGGCCTACGCTGGGAGGCACTTAGGAATGCTGAGCCAATGAACGAATGATCAGGTATGGCTCAGAGACCATGGACCTAGGGAGTAAAAGGAATTCAGAAGTCTTCCTATCTGCTTGGTGATGGATATTTCTAAATTGTACATCTGACTTTCATGACTAAATTTCAAAGCGAGCCTTTCCAAAGCAGTGGAATCATTACGGTAGCTGATCTGAAAACCCAAGACCACACACACCCCACGAGATGCTCTTCCTGTTAAGGTCCATGGGAAATAACCTGCTATCTTGCTTCTGTTAGTACACTTAAGCATAGAATAAAGGGGGGAGGGGGAGGAAGGTACATTCACACAGCAGTGGAGAAAGGTATGTTCACACGGCTGTCAATAAGATAAAATGATGGCTAGAACAGGGAGCCGAGACACCCTGGAGCATTGAAACGCTCAAGGGTCCCTTATGTACCCAAATAACAGGGAGTGAAATGTACTCTGGCCTAGACAATAGGATGAATAGGATATAGAATATATTTTTGACTCAGATTAATGCTGCCTTGAGCTTCTGTGGCCCTGCTTGCTCAACCAGATAACTTTCTCGGATGTGGTTTTGCCTTTAAAAGACCCTGCTTCTTTTGGCTCGGGGCCGCTCTCTGTAACTGCCTGTAGCGGTACAGAGGGTGGTCGCTGGGCCCAGCTATTAAAGACTCATAATTTGGCTCAGTTTTGGTCTTTAGGTGGTCTTTTCTCACACTCTGCACCATAACATTCCCTCAAAAGTGTAACAGTCCCCCACACACTTAACTACTGCTCTGAACTGAATGTTTATGCCACGGGACAGACTTTTTCTCCTTTCCCCTTTCTCACCTGGGTCAGGCAGTTGTTTTGACATAAAAGCCTAAGAGAAAAACTTACAGGATTGTTCATCCAGGTAGTGAAAGGCTTATTTTGTGGGTTCCATCCACTAAGAGGCACCACAGTTCAGGACTCTTCTGCCTTTCCTAGCATCTGCTGCCCCCAGGCCATCCAGGGAAGGACCAGATGGAGCTGCTGGACTTTGGGCACGGGAGGAACTGTGGCAAAAGGACAGCTAGCTAGGAGGCAGGGGGAAGACAAGAGCCAAGACCTGAAAAGGAGGAGAGAGGGTTACCTTTGCAGACCTGGAGACCACCAAGCAGCTTCATAATAGGTAGGATGCATGGCTTGAACTTGAGGAAATGCTCCTTTGAGACATGTTCAGACTCTCTCTGGGGGCTTCCTGTCCTCTCCCTTCCATGATACAGGTTGAATTCTGGGGCTACATGAAGTTGTCAGAAACATATAAACTTTCACTGATTTTTGGTTGATTTATTTGTATAAATCAATAAGCATACCTTCGAGGTAGGTATTATCTGTTCCCCCTCCTCTACACACCACTTAGATGAGGAGACTGAGGCCCAGAGAGGGCCAATGACTTTTCCAACCAAGATCACACCACCAGCAGGCAGCAGCCCCTGACCCTGAATCCAGGCCATCTCTAGATCATGATGAGCAGCTCGGGCTGTGCATGGACACTGATCTTTTCCTTTGTTTGTGTGACTGATTTTTTAAACATTTAATAGACTGCCACAGAGATCAAATTTGTGTGGAAGAAAAGTGACAGGAAATCATCTTGGACTCACCAAGAGTAGATTTCCTTCTGGGGGGCAGGTATATTCCCAGGAATGACTGAAGGTGGCTGTACTCTGAAAGTCAGGGGCAGAGCAAGTGGCTCGATTGTCCAGGGAAAGGACAAACAGGGCAGCACCCTGACCCTGCGGGGAAACCAGAGGGAAGGAAGGTGCTGGGTCCTGGCTGGGGTATTAGCCACCAGAATCTAACAGAGTGGCCGCAGGCAGGTGCCTGGGCACGGGAGGAGGAAGGAAAATGACTGTGAGAGGAGGGGACGATATGAGGATGCAGCCTCTCCACATTCAAGGCCAGCTTCTGCTCAGTACCTGCACCCTCCCCACAGCGGGAAACAGACTCCAACATCCTTGTCCCACGCCCAAGCAGGGGCCCGCCAGCTTCCTGAACTCAGGCCGTCTTCCATGCTGCCAGCTCTCGGTCGGCAGAGACAACCCAGCCAGGCCAGGGCACCCATCGGCCCTCACCGGCTCTCAGAGGGGAGGCCAGTGGGGCCAGGCCCAGGGTGCTCAAATGTCTGTACTAGCCTTAAACCCAGTGGGAAGGTGGTGGGCACCCCAGTTAAAAAGAAAATTGCCAAATATTAGATTTCAGTCATGGCTAAGCAAGTTCAATGCATAAAACGCTATTATACCTGAAGAATTTACCCCTTACTAAGTATAATACTTTTCCACCAAGGGTTGTGTAACCAGTTGGTTTGGGGGAAGAAAGGTGTCAAAGGCAGGCTTGCCTTGTGGGAGAGCACTTAATAGAATGTTCTCACAACAACTTATGACTCATCACGGAAGACCATTTCTGAAAAGTTTGCAGTTTTTAATTACTATTCATATCTTTGGTTAAAATTAAATTATTTTGTGTGTGCAAGGGGAATTTACTAAACTCTCTTCCTTATTGTCTTAGTCCATTTATGATGCAATGACAAAATACCTTAAGCTGGGTAATTTATAAAGAACAAGAATTTATTTTCTCCCAGTTCTGGAGGCTGGGAAGTCCAAGATCAAGTCATCAGCAGACCCGGTATCTGATGAGGGCTGCTCTCTGCTTCCAAGATGGTGCCTTGTTGCTGTGTCCACTGGAGAGTCTGAACTCTATATTCTTACACGGTGGAAGAGTAGAAGAGAGTGAAAGGGTCTAAGCTGGTTCCCTCTGGCCCCCTTTATAAGGCCCTAATCCATTCATAAGGGTAGATCCATCATGATTTAATCACTTCCCAAAAGGCCCTAACTCTTAATACCACCATAATGGGGATTAAGTTTCAACACATGAATTTTGGGGGACACTTAGACCATAGCACCTATATTCTCTCTTTCCCTCATTTTAAGCAGGAAGCCAGGTTTTATGACTTCTTGCCCTGAGAATTGCTTCACAAAAAGCAGAAGCAGCCTTGTGTCCAAGACTCTGTCCTTCTCAGAGCCTACACCTATGAAAAATATAAAAGAAGATACAGGTAGCTTGTGCCAAACAGGGGCAACTCCCTGCAGCAGTAACTCCTGGGAGGCATAGAGTGATTATAGCTCAGGCAGAGGCTTCCACACTTAACCAAAGAGTTCCAGGCCCCTGGACACCCCAGAAACAGTAGAGCCCTAGGAAGAGAGAACCAACAGGCTGGCAGAGGCGGTCATCATTGTGGACTGCATTTTTTGCCTATGACTCTTGGACTCACACATCTGGGGCTGGGGAAGGGGAAGCTCTAAGCATGACTGCAGTTAGATTTCCTGCCAGGCTGGTGGCCTGCAAGCTCAAGGGTGGGAATTTCATATGATTAACAAAATTCCATATGTCTTGCACACCTACATTTGAGGATTGCAATTCATCTCCACCATATAAATTTCCTACACTAAAGATGCCAATCACTTTACCAATAAATCATAGTGTGACTCATTAAGAGGCGTGACCAGCTGTGTTAGCTTAAAAGGACACAAGGACACAAATATGAGGAGACAGCAGTGGGACAGGAACAGAGACCAGTGTTCTAGTCCCACAACTTTTGTATGTCCATAAATATCAGTTTTCTTGTCTTTACAATGTGGGATTGAACTTGATTGATAACTCCGAAACCATGAATTTTAGGGAGTATAAGGACAAACATTTTTTAAATTTAGTAATTATATATATATATATTTATAATAACATCTACTCTATGATTTCCCTGACATTCTTTTTTTTTATATGGATTAGAAAATACACATATATAACTAGCACATAAAACCTGTGATTTCCCACATATTATTGTTTGGATGGGGCTCTGCCATGCATTGATAATGC
The DNA here is from genome assembly GCA_963574885.1 of Lepilemur ruficaudatus. Classification (NCBI taxonomy): domain Eukaryota; kingdom Metazoa; phylum Chordata; class Mammalia; order Primates; family Lepilemuridae; genus Lepilemur; species Lepilemur ruficaudatus. Next base: position 35,550 of record CAUYRT010070533.1, on the reverse strand, counting down.
AAATCATGACAGCATTTTAATTACAGGATTGCACATAATGAACACAGGACCCAGGAGCCTGACTCTTGACCGTAATTACTCAGAGATATGTTGACAGAAGGTATTGTTCATCCTTGACTTGGATTCTCAGTACCTGAATTCCTAGTCACATCATTGTCTCTATCAGTAATAAGTCAAGCTATCCCCTTCAAAAGTTGGCAATCAATTATTGTAAAAAGTCTGTGTTGGTGAATATTAGTATAATTAGGAAAGCAGGAAATTTATCTTTGCTCTGCCAAACAAAATACACACCTGACTTGGATTTCTTGGTGCTGGTTAAACAGCTGCAGGTACTGGACCCTAGGCATGCCTGGGTTCAAAGCCTCACTCTGCCGCCAACTAGCTCTGTGACCTCCAACAAGTTGCTTCACCTCTTTAAGCCCCAGTTTCCTCTTCTGTTAAACATGAAGGGTGCCACTAAATACCTCGTGAGGCCCTTATGAGGATTAAATATGCATTAAAGCTCTTAGATCTGCACCTGGTACAGATCTAAGGTGGTGAGCCTGTTAGTTTTTAAATAACTTTTAAAAATATATTTTCACTGATGTAGAATCTCATCTTAGTCTTCGATTTAGCAACATGAGGCTACCCCAGTCAATCATACATGGCCTCCATGCTTTCACTGAGGAAGCTATTTAGATTTTTTTTTATAACTAGATTCATTATTACCTGTAATTCATCATTAATTTTTATGTCTTAATAACATTCTTTTGTTCTCAACTTGTTTTTACAGTTATGCTCTGATTTTTGTCGAGTAATAGAGGTTTTGCTTTGTGGAAATGATCTTAACTTTCACTTAAATAAAATTATTTCAGTTTAAAAAAACTTAAGTTCATATAAAGAAAAGTACTAAATAATTTTAGAAGGGATATCCCCGCTACATCCCAAACCATGAAACTGCTATGAGACTAAATTTTGGAAACTTTAAAGTACATGCTTCCTGAGCCTACTTTCCCTTCTAGAATCCTATTATTTCACAGTCTACTTATTGCTATTTTTGAAAGATCTTTTGCTAGTGTTTTATAGTGTCTAATTACTTGTGGTTAGGAAATGGAGGAAACTCAAAGGGACAAGAAGAAATGCTATTTCATTGACTAAAGCAGCCCTTCTCAAACTTTAGCATGCTGTATGAATTACCTGGGGATCTTAAAATTCATATTCTGATTCAGTAGGTCTGGGGGGGGGTCCAAGAATTTGCATTTCTAACAAGCTCCCAGGTGGCACTGATGTGGCTGGTTTGGGCACCACACTTTTATCAGGCAGGTGCTAGAAGCAAATCTGTATCTATAGAGAGAGGAGCTGTGTGATGTGCCAGCATAGCTGTTATATAATCAACATGTATGTCCATGGCTGTAAGATTAAGCACAGTCCCATTGCATTGAAAGTAGAAGACTTCATTTTCTCAGTTTTGGACAAAGAATTATGTTTCCCAAATTTAATGAGGTATTTGCAAATAATATTTCTATCTACCTGGAAATTTTGGGACATTCACTGAAAAATTCAGAACCAATAAGAGAATTCAGTTATATAGCCATCAGTAGAAAAGAAATAAAATAATGCATTTCCTACAAGCCAGTAAAAAGCAGTTAGAAAATATATGTATTGGGTGAGGGAGAAAGGGGAGGAATTTCATTTACAACAGCAAACACAAAGTACTTTGCTTAACCAAAATATCCAAAAATATGAATATATGAACAAAATAACAAAATTGGAATTTAACTGAGGTATATCTGCATGCAAAAGAATTAAGTTGGACCCTTACCTTACACCATACACAAAAATTAACTCAAAATGGATCAAAGACTTAAACAGGAAAGCTAAAACTAAAACTTTTAGAAGAAAATATATGGGAAAAACTTCATGACATTGGATTTGGCAATGATTTCTTATATATAATACTAAAAGCACAAGCAAAAAAATTTAAAAATTGATACATTGTACTTCATCAAAATTAAAAACTTCTGTACATCAAAGGACTCAATCAAGAGTAAAGAGGCAACTACAGAATGAGAAAATAGTTACAAACCGTGTCTGATAAAGGGATAATATCCAGAATATACAAACAATTCCTATAACTTAACAATAAAAAACCTGAATTTAAAAATGAGCAAAGGATTTGAACAGGCATTTCTTCAAAGAAGATATACAAATAAACACATTTAAAAATGCTCAAATAACTAATCATTAGGGAAATGCAAATCAAAACCACAATAAAGTATCACCTCACTCCTATTAGGATGGCTACTATTAAAGAAAAAAAAAACAGAAAATAAGCCAGGGTGCAGAGAAATTACAACCCTTGTGCACTATTGGTGGGAACATAAAATGGTGTAACCACTATGGAAAACGGTATGGCTGTTCCTCAAAAAATTAAACATAGAATTACCACATGATCCAGCAATCCCACCCTGGATATACGCAAGAATATTGAAAGTAGGGACTAGCAGAGATATTTATACACCCATGTTCATAGCAGCACTATTCACAATAGCCAAAAGGTGGAACTAACCCAATAGATGGATGGATAAAAATGTGGTTTATACATACACTGTATATATTCAGTCTGAAAAAGGAAGGAAATTCTGACACACGCTACAACATGTACGAGCCTTGAAAACACTAAGCTAAGTGAAATAAGCCAGTCACAAAAAGACAAACACTGTATGGTTCCATTTCTATGATATCCCTAGAGTAGTCAAGTTCATAGAGACAGAAAGTAGAAAGGTGATTGCCAGGACTGGCAGTAAGGGAGAACGCAATGGGGAGCTACTGTTTAATAGATACAGAGTTTTGGTTTATGACGATGAAGAAGTTCTAGAGATGCATAGTGATGATGATTGCACAACAGCGTGAAGGTACTTCCTGCCACTCAATTGTACACTTAAAAATGGTCAAGATGGTAATTTTTATTATGTACATTTTACCACAATTTTTAAAAACGTAAGGAACATGAACAAAGACTGGAATAAATAGACAGATATATCCAGCGTCAGTAAAGTTACACACAGGGAATGTAACACTCTTATACATTGGTGAGGGAGGAGTGGGAGAGAGATAAATTGGTACAAATTTCTGGAGGACAATGTGACAATACAGTTTTGCCTACCTTTTAACCTAGAAAGCATATTCGGTAAATATAATTGTGCAAAGATTAGGCTAAAAATCAACGCATAGCAGTGCTATGTGTAAGAATAAAAACATGAAAACTTCTTAAATGTTTGAAATTATGAGATTGGTTAAGTATGGTACGTTATTCATGAAATGGAATAAAATACCTTCTTTAAAAATGATATTTAGAAGAATATTAAATGAGCTGGAAGTGTATACACAATTTAGTGAGTGGAAAAGGCAGATTATAAAAACTACATACAACACACATATATACAACAATGACTAGTGGTATATACCAAAATATTAACAGCAAGTACATAGGAAAGTGAATTATAACATATTTTCCCCCTTTTGTCTATCTATATTTTCTATCTTTTTGGGGGTAACAAGCTTATATTACTTTTGTATCAAGCAGTATCAGTAACTTTTAAAAATAATTTTTTTAAACTCTGCATAAATCTTGAGGAAAAAGAGTCTCATCATTCTTTGGTACATAATAGGAGATGTCCACTTTAGATTTTTTTTAAATGTTAAAGCAGTGAGGAAATTTAGAAATGATCTAGTTCTATTCACTCTTTTTAAAATTAAGAGGCACAGTGTACAGAATTTTAAGTAAGCTGACAAAGGCCACTATATTACTTCAGTTTTAATTTGGCTAGGAATAAAAGAACTCAAATTAACAGTAGTTTGGACATCGAAGATTTTATTCACTTAAGTAAAATTTCTGTAATTCTGAACCTAGCGCTGAAGTGGTGTTCTGTGGTATCTCAGGGAAAAGGTTTCTATCTTGCTGCTCCACTATCCTCAGCATTTCGTATCCATCTCATGATCTAACAAAGCTGTTGGAGCTCCAGCCACCACGTCTGCTTTCCAGAGAACTAGAAGTAGGAAGAAGAGAAAGCTCACCCATTCCTTTAACGGGTACTTCTTAGAAGTTACTCATAACATATCTGTTTATATGCTATTAACCAGAACTCTGTCACCCAATTGCATGTAAACACGAAAGAGGTTAGAAGATTCAGTCTTCACTGCATCCTGACTCTGTGCTTAGCTAAAAATCAGAGTTCTGTTATTAAAGCAGAAAACAAAAGATACTAGGAGACAGATTTCTGTCTCTGCGGCTGCCTCACTTCCTACAGGATTGGCAAGAGAGTAACTAGAGCGTTCTTCCTCCTGCACCATCCTTGTCCTGCAGAGACAGGCACACCAGAACTCTTACTCATTCTGACCACGGAGAGTGAGAACACCACCACACTACTCAACATGGAATTTGTTTTAAAATTCTATTGCTAAAGTTTCCAATTAGAATGTATTTAACGATTGTTGCAATAAATGAGAAGCGTTTACATCAAGGCAATTATATTTTTAAAAACTAAAGGGTCCTATCTCCAGAAATAACCAGTACAATCTTTTATAACTTCTCCCAATACTCAATTTTTACATGACTATATTCTTTAAGATGTATGGACAGAATCATAAGCACTGTGCAATGCTATGTCACGTGTTTTCACTTAGTGTTATTTCACATACACTTTCTCACATGTCCATACAGTCCATATATTTACCATTTTCATGCCAAGATGTTGAATCAATATACCAATTATAGTCCATTTTCATTATTTTCAGTTTGTTTTGTGTTTGTTGTTGATGTTGGTTTGTCGCTACAAATAGAAGAGCTATACACATTTTAGTGCAGGTAAGCATTTCTTTCTTTCAAGAATTTCTTTAGAATATTTTCAAATGTGGGCTCATCAGGGCAAGGACCATGGCCAATTTGATGGCTCCTATGTGAACCATATGCTCTCCAGAAAGTTCTCTCGTTTTCAAGATATTTACATCATTCAGTGACACTGTTAATATTTTGTCCTCTGGCACCTCTGTGCCAGATAACTACTGTGTCCCAGAGTTCAAGGTTAAAGACTGAGGGCTTCATGACCCTCTGCTGGGAGCCCTGGAAGTGGATCAGGGAAGGGGTGCAAAGAGGGAAACTGCCGAATCTAAATTTCTACTATATTGAGTGGTTTCTAATTTACTGGTGATATGGTGATATCACCAAATCACTTGAATTTGAGTATCTTTAAATTTTGGGGGGTGGGGTTGAGAAAGAGTCTCACTCTAGGTAGAGTGCAGTGGTGTCATCATAGCTCACTGCAATCTCCGACTCCTAGGCCTAAGAGATCCTCCTGCCTCAGCCTCCCGAGTAGCTGAAACTACAGGAGGATGTCACAAAGCCCAGATAAGTTTTCTATTTTCAGTAAAGACAGGGTCTCACTCTTGCTCAGGCTGGTCTCAAACTCCTGAGCTAAAGCAATCCTCCTGCTTCTGCCTCCCAGAGTGCTAGGATTACAGGCATGAGCCACCATGCCCAGCCGTTAAATGTTTTTTAAGCTGAACATTATCTATTAATATGATTATTTACTATTTGTGTTTTTAATCCCTTTGAGCCATATGTTCATTCATATTTTTGCAGTCTGACTACACTTAGAAACTGCTGCTGTAAGTTTGCATCAGTTCCTCTCACTTTCTGAAGTCAAAATTTGCATCTTATCATTTACATTATGAATGATTTTCCTGTCTGCTGCTTTTCTTTTTTTTCCCCCTTAGGGCAGTCCAAAGGACAGTGAAAGGGTTAAAAAGCAATATTTCTTAGAAAGCGTAATGATACGTATGTTTCTGCTCAACTGGGAATACAGTGCCTGCCGGGGCCCAGGTCTGGGAGGTTATGTTATCTATTAGAAGAAATAGGCTCAGAAGTTCTCTTTGCTGCCCACAGAAATGGCAGGACTTGGAATGCAGGGGCAGCAGAGTGGGTACTCAAGATAAAACACAAGAAAGCAAGAAACCATTCCCGGGCCACGCTAAGTGCCTACTGGTAGGCGTTGTGCAGACCATACAGGTGGGTCTCCTACTTTTGCACATGACGCATTCCTAAAAAGGCATTTGAATTTGAATGTCTGAAAATCACACATTAAGGGACATATTTTGGATTAGGGGAAGGCTGGTTTATACCCAAAGAGAAAAAACATAGTGAATTCTAATTATTGGTTCCTTAGACAGTGTCTCTCTTAGGCCTGAACCACTCAGTGAGCAGAAGAGAGAATATTGAGCCAAGCAGTTTCCCCTGTCTTTGCACCCCTTCCCTGATCCTCTTCCAGGGCTCCCAGCAGAGGGTCATGAAGCCCTCAGTCTTTAATCTTGAACTCTGGGACACAGTAGTTATCTGGCACAGAGGTGCTGCTTATTTTCGAGCATGGAGACAGACAAAACACAAACAAGCAAATAAAAGCTAAAATCTGAAAACAAGCAAATAAATAAGCTTGATGATCACAGCTGTGATCCATGCAATAAAGGCTGCAGACAGGGTGATGTCAGAGAGAGGTGGGGCTATTTAAGATAAGATGGTCAGGGAGACTCTCCCTGAGGAGGGGACATTTGAGCTGAGGCGTGAAGGACTGGCAGACACACACAGAGCAGGGAGCAGGACACCAGGAAGAGGGAGCAAGGGAAAGAGCTGGGGGCCTTCAAGAAACTGAAAGGCAGGACGCAGGGAGGGGGCGAGGGTGCAAGCAGGGGTCACCTCTTGCACGGTTTTAGAGACCATGGTGAAGACTTTGAATTTTATTGTACAAGAAGCGGGAAGTCAGAATCATAGAAATATGATTGAGCAAAGCAGGATTTAAAACACTGTTTAAACAAGGCTTTTTTTTCTGTTTGTATCCCCTGTATACTACACTAGATTCATTGCCTTTAATTGTACAAGTATTTTAAATACATATCATTAAGTCCACTTTGTCACAGGTAATTCTGTTATTTTAACAAACAAAATAGTATGTTTTCTTCACAATTTTGGTGAGTACATAATCTTGTTTTCTTACAGGTATTTCATGTATATTTTATATTGAGCTCATATTAAACTCAGACAGACTTTTCTTTTGCAAACGAGCCCAATGTTTAGGCACCAGCTTATCTTCCCCGTGTGTGTGTGTCAAGACGGTAATTTTCTTGATCTGATCTCTTGTTCAGACTAAGGCTTTGTAGTTAGGAATATTAAGCACAATTCCCTCCTCTTTCTCAGACCTAAAGAATGCCGAGAGTAAACCAATGTTTCTCTAGTAGATCACTCCTCCCATTAATTTATTCATTCATTGATTCATTCTTCCCAGTCATTAACTCAATATATGTTTCTTAATGTCTATCGTGAGCTAGGTACTGTCAATCATTGGAGATATAAAGATGAGTAAGATATTTTCTGCCATCAAGAAGCTCACATACTGACAGAGGAGACAGACACTAAACAAATAATAATGATGCAGTGAAATGTTTATAACTACCTATGCAAGGGTAACTCAAAGTCAGGGAGTGGTTCCTTTTTCTTGGGGGATCCCGTACAAACTTGACAGAGTCTTTGGCATTTGACCCAGGTCTTGAATATTTGAGAAAGATTTATTGGGGAAAGATGAGGAGAAGGCATCCCAGAAGGAGGAAACAGGACAAGCAAAGAAGAGAAATAATATATATTTTTAGATATTTTTATCAAAAATAATACATGTACATGGTTCCAAAATGTAATTTTTAATAAGAGTTGTAATGAGAAGGCCTCTCCTCCATACCTTCATCCCCAGGAGCAACCTTCATTTTCCTTTTTTTTACTTAATCTTTTTATTTTAAAATAGTTTTAGATTTGAAGAAAACATGTAAAGACAGTACAGAGATTTTCTGCATCTGCCGCATCTGATTCTCCCTATTATTAAATTGATAATATTAACATCGTACATTTGTCTTAATTAATGAACCAATATCAGTATGTTATTAATTCAAATCCATACTTTATCCAGATTTCCTAGGTTTTTACCTAATTTCCTTTTTCTGTCCCAGGATCCCCTCCAGGGTCCCACCTTCCATTTAGCCACCATGTCTCCTTAGGCCCCCCGTGGCTGTGGCAGTTCTCAGGCTTCCTTTTTTTAGTCTTTTTCTTGTTGGGAGAATGTGGTGGGCAGAATAACAGCCCCCACAGATGCCCTCGCTGTAACGTCCGGGAGCTGTGAATGCGTCTGTTACATGGCAAAGGGGAATTAAGATTCCAGAAGGAGTTCAGGCTGTGCATCAGTTGACTGTAAAATGGGAAGAGTAGCGTGGAGAATCCAGACGGGCTCCACGTATTCAGGAGCCTCCTTGTTAGGAGAAAAGGAGGCAGAAGAGGGCCTGGGACATGGCCACGTGGGTACGACACTGTCAGCACTGCTGGCTTTGAAGATGGAGGAAGGGGACCAAGAGCCAAGGAGAGCAGCATCTGTAGAAGCTGGGAACCGGCAAGGAAATGAATTTGCCCCACAGGCTCCAGAAAGGATCACAGCCCTGCCAAGACTTTGATGTTAGCCCAGCGAGATCTACGTGGGACTTCTGATCTACAGAACTGAAAGGTAATCAGTTTATGCTGTTTTAAGCCTCTCAGTTTGTGGTAATTTGTCAAAGCAGCAGTAGAAAATGAACAGGGGGCTTCCCTCACAGAGCCCGTTCCCCGTTGACTTCACTGTGGGGTGACGGTTAGGAAATCATCCCATTGGAGAACTGCAAAACGCTAGTGTACCTGGTATAACTTTTCCTGAGAACCACTCAGTTTCTCCAGCAAAGACTCCTCTCATCCCATCTGGAAGTCTACCTGAATTCTAGGAGCAAAGAGAGGCAAAGGCACTGAGAATCTGACCGCACGGTAGGCAGATTGGCAATTATTCCCTCACAGCCCTAGGCCAACTCCTGGCCATGCTGGGCACATCCCTCCAAACCGTGAGCCTCTCCTTATAATCACCGAAGAATAAATCAGCCTCCACTTGTCCTTCAAGACACAGCATCCTCAGTCCAGTTAGATCAGATCAGAGCCATCCATTTTCCTTCTTTTGAAATATGATTGAAATATTTTATCAATGAATGTCTTCTTTCCACTTCTTTTTGTACTTGCAAGTTTAAGCTTCTTTTATCTTTTTAAATATTTCAGTAGGATCTCTAAAAGGACAGGCTACAAATTTATGTGTTCATTCTTCTAGCTTTAACCTGAACAAGGGGTGAAACATTTTAATGTTTAAAAGCACAGATAGGCCTGCATTTAAATTCTGCCTCTGTCACATACTGTCTCTAAGACTGGGCAGTTTACTCACCTTGGGAAACCATAGTCTCCTCTCTGTAAAATGGGAATGGTGCTACCACCTACCTCATCAGGCTGTTTTGAGGATCAAATGAAATACTTGTGTTCGACACAGTGCCTGGCCTTCAGCAACTTTTTAATCAATGTTAGTGATTACCATGTAAGGTAAGAAAGGATTTGCTTATGATGGAAAGGGGAATTTTAGGCTGTGAGTCACCAAAAAAGTCAAACTGGTGTTATAAAGAGATAAACTGTGACAGTGGCATCACTCAGAGAAGACCAGAGGCAGGGAAGTCAGTTATGAGGCTATTTCAATAGTCCAAGAGAGACAGGATGAGGCCATGCACCCAAAAAAATGGCAGTGTTGGTAAAAAGGATAAGATGGACTAAAGCTGGATTTAGACAAACAGTTGTCACCCTGGCTGCCCATTATAATCCCCTGGGGAGTTTTTTAAAACATTACTGATACCCGATCCCAGACCCAGACCACTGAATCAGGATATCTGCAGGTAAGATCCAGGCATCAGTATTTTTAAAGCCTCAAAGGTGATTCTTCTTTTTTTTAATCATTCAAATTTTAATTAAACTTTTTTTATCACATCTCTTTTGAAACGGAAGTGGTTGTTATCATTATTCCCTTTACCTTACCTACTGGACATAGGCTATATAAATTTGTTCACTATGAAATAATTTTATTTAAAGAAAGGTAAGAATGAATTATTTTAAGTATAAATAATCAGATCTAAATATGTTATTTAAAAACCCTTGAAATTTAAGGTATTAGATTTCTTTTTTTAATTGCATATTAATTTTTTCAGAATTTTATGGAGGTATGCACATTTTGATTACATAATTTGCTTTTGTACAGTTTGAGTCAAAGTTGTGAGTGTGCCCTTCTTCCCAGTTAGTACACACTACACCCATTAGGTGCGAATTTGCCCATCCTCCCTTCCCCCTCCCACCTACTTGATTTCCCTTGACTTTTACTTCCATATGTGCACATAAGTGTTGATCCATTAGTTCCAATTTAGTATTGAGTAAATACGGTGTTTATTTTTCCATTCTTGTGATACTTCACAAAAACAATGGTCTCAGTTCCACCTAGGTTGTTAAAAAAGATAGTAGATCACCACTTTTTTATGGTTGAGTAATGCTCCATGGTATACATATACCACATTTTATTAATTCCAAGGTGATTCTAATGTGCATCCAGGCTTTGTAGAAGTCATAGGACTGGTCAAGTGATTGTCTGAGGGCACAAAAGAGGAGGAAAGATGCAGAATAGCCAAGTTCTGGTTTGAATGGTTGGGTGGTTGGAGCTTCAGTCTCAGGAATATATTTAGAGGATAATTCATACTACTTCAAGCAACTTTTCGTCCCAATTCCTATGCATAAGAGGACAGAGTTGGGATGTCTAATTAAATTGATAATAAAGTCTATTTCTAATTATTACTCTACCTGTCTCCCACCTGTTCCATCTTTAGGGAAAGCAAAATGTTGGAACACTGTTTCTCCCTGGCGCATTCACAGGTATCAAGAGAATGCAGCCAGAGCTTCAGAAGGGCCTCAGTGAGGCAGTCACCGCGCCCACACCCACAGCTCACTGCGGGATGTCGAGGGAACAGTAGCCTGCAGATCAGATCACTGTCCTTGACAGGAGCCCTTAAACCAGGCTTGCAGTGGCTGCAGTAGTTTTATTTATTTAGGATTTACAACCTGCTTACTTTCATAAGGATTTGAGGTAGCTTATCAGATTAAGCTAAAGCACACAATTAGGAAATCAAAACAGAGGCCACCAAAGGGCCTGGAAGAAATAGATGCTTCCAGGCATCTGAGAAGAGCTGTTCTCTGTAGCTGGGCCCTGATGCAGCTTCTGAGTTCCCCAGAGGACACTGTGGGTTGTGTGGTTTTTAGGTTTGACTCTAAAAAAAGCACACCCTTTTCCAGGAGGGACCAGTTGTTTTCATGAAACAAAACTTGAGGAGGTTTTACTGCATGTACTTATCCTTCGTTGTATAACAAATTTCTGGAGGAGGAAAGGAAAGAGGGAGCTAAGTAAATGGCCCAGAAACCTAGAGACTCTGCAGGTATAAGACTCACAGCAGTGACTGGGAACCAGAGGCCTGGGCTCTGCACCAGCAGTCAGCTAGTCTGCTTCATCCAAAATACGCTGGGCCTGAACAAATGCATGCTCGTCTCTGACACCTGGACTCATGCATTTCTGATTAAATTAGAAAGGAAGAACTATACGCTTATTAGAATTTATAGTTAATACATCCTTAAAGTTCTCTCCTTCAAATATTTCCTTAATCAGTTGAGCTCTTAGTATATGATAGAAAAGTGTATTCATCATGAAATCACCAAAAAGAATATGTAGTGCAAAATGTATATTGCTGGTAAAGTGAGAACCAAATAATTTAGGTATCGGTTATGGGCAAGACAGACTACATTATATTCTCAGTCATACCCAAGGCTAGCCCTCCTGAACAAGAAAATGGACAATAAGAATTCCTGCAAGCAGAGCCAGTGAAAAGTGATCTATCTATCTATTTATTAAGATGGGATCTCACTGTCACCCAGACTCAGTGCAGTGGTGCAATCATAGCTCGCTGCAGCCTTGAATTCCTGGGCTTTAGCAATCCTCCTGCCTCAGCCTCCTAAATAGCCGGGATTATAGGCATGAGCCACCATTCCGAGCTGATTGAAAAGAAAAGATTGATTCTTCATGAGAATCTGTAAAGTGGGAAAGGAATGAACATTTACTGGGTTCCGAGTATGATATGCATATACATCTGCAAGATGATATGTATATACATCTCCAGAGCACAAGGGCACTGGATAACTCTAGCTAACTTCACAGGTGCTATGCATACCTTATTTCATTTAACCCTCACAAGAGTGATTTTAAAGCAGGATAAATTTCTGCCTTTTACATTTGAGGAAACTGAAGTTAAGTCATCTGCTCAACGTGACACAGATTGGACTCAAACCCAGAATTGTGTTTTTCCAAAGTCCATGCCTCTCCTCTTCCCCTTAATTGTCAATGTACTTGGTTGAGTGTCTGAATTTTACTTCATTCAGCAAGGAAACTATTATTTTTGCAGATCTTATTGTTAAAACTATGAGTATGGTCAACAGGCTCTGACGTGGCAACCAATAACGTCTGCTATATTTGTTTAATTCTTTTCACTGTTTTCAAAGGTCTTCAAGCCTATTCGTTTTCATTATTCTCCTAACAATTCTATGAGTTGGTTCAGGGCTGGAGGAGTTAATCTCCCTTGGCTTTATGGAAAAACTGAGGCTCCAAACCCAGATCCCTCTATCAGCAAACATTTCCTCAGGCCTCCTTTCAGCATGAAGGATGTTGTCCCTAATGAGGAGCTATGTCATGTGTCAAAGGTCATTTCACCTAAATCTGTATCCTTGGGTATCAGAACAATAAAGAGGGTTATTTAGCGTTGGGAAGCAACAAAGACAAGAATTGGTCTTGCACTGCTGAGAAAACTAGCAGGAAAAGTGGTATGGGAGGTCAGATGCAGGCGTTTGGGGGGCCCAGTTTCCAGAACCAGAGAGCTGGGGATAAGCCCAGCTAATTTTATTGGTGAGGACCAAGGCCATTTCCTTTGCTGGTGGGGGGGCCAGGTTGGGTGCCAAGGGCAGGGGGTGGGAGGAGTCATGGTTCTCTATACCAGAAAAGACCTGGCAACCTCTGGTTTATAACCTACAGCACCTCCATGCTGACAGGTTTCTGCAAACAAATGGTAGAAAGATCACTTTTCACATCGGATTCCCATTCCCGAAAAAGAAACTTCTATTTTAGGTAATCAGTTATGTTCAGCAAGTAGTATTTATAATTGAACACTGAGGTCAGCACCATGCTAATGTTAGGGAGAATTGCTATTATTATTATCCAAATGAAATATTATGAAAGTACAGTGTGTTACTATCAAATTAAATATTAGGGGACATGCACTGGGCTAGCATCGCAGTGAAGAGAAAACAAACTAGGGGTTTATATTTTAATCCAGGAAAATAGGTCAAGAGGACAAATTTGGGGGTCCAGAAAAGGACCCAGATGAATGGTTTGGTACCTTCATAACTTCTAGTGAAAATAAGGAAAATGACTCAATGAGTGATTTATAAAATCAACTAACTTGAAACTCTCCATATCTAGGAATATCAAAATTATATCTTAAATGGCAAAGAAGATTAAGATAAATCTTTCTGAGAGACAAAGGGGATCCCTGAGTCTACATCTAATTTCTTTTTTTTTTTGAGACAGAGTCTTACTCTGTTGCCCGGGCTAGAGTGAGTGCCGTGGCGTCAGCTTTAGCTCACAGCAACCTCAAACTCCTAGGCTCAAGCAATCCTTCTGCCTCAGCCTCCCAAGTAGCTGGGACTACAGGCATGTGCCACCATGCCCAGCTCATTTTTTCTATATATATCTTTAGTTGGCCAATTAATTTCTTTCTTTCTATTTATAGTAGAGATGAGGTCTCACTCTTGCTCAGGCTGATTTTGAACTCCTGACCTTGAGCGATCCGCCAGCCTCAGCCTCCCAGAGTGCTAGGATTACAGGCGTGAGCCACCGCGCCCGGCTAAATATTTAACTTTTTAAGACACTGCCCAGCTGTTTTCCAAAGAGGCTGCACAATTTTTCGTTCCCACTGGTTGCTGAACATCCCTGCCCGCATGAGGTCTTGCTAGTTGTTTCTATTTCAGCCATTTCCATAGGTATATTATCATTTTTTTTACCAGCCGGTCTCTCCCAGTAATCTGTGACCTCTGGATGGAGAATAAACCTTTCACCTTCTTATCTTCAGAGCCTAGAGTAGTGGCTGACAGGTAGCAGGTGCACAGTAAATGCTGTGGACTGACTCTATTCATAGAATGAATGAATGTATTGAATGAATGAAGGAGTGATGTATTGAAATGATGTTTAAGGTGAGTTCGTGTCAGATGTCATGGGAAGGCAAGTTAACACTCCCCCCAGGGGAACTCACTATGAGGTGGTCTTTCTGGAATTGTGGCCAGAGGTGAAACCTCCTTACCATTACAGCTAATACCTTCCTATATCTGTCCAAAGTGCCCAGACTACTTTCCACCTCTGAAAAAGGCTCACAGGTGTTCTTCTCTGCTGTCTCGATGGAGGGTGCCAGAGAGTCATAATGGGGGTGGAGGGTAAATGTAGATCCCCAGCCCTGCTGCTGAGGTTCTGATTCAGTGGGCTCAGCATCTCTGGGCACATCTGAGACCGTCCCAAGAACCCCCCAGGAGAGGCGAGGGTCCTCTGTGGGAGCGGAAATAGCTCTGGGCCTTGAAGAAGGCAGGGGCTTCCGAGTCTAGCTTTGCCGCCAACTGGCACTTAATGCCTCTGAGCCTCAGTTTTCTCATCTGTAAAATAGTCATGAAAATAATTGAGCTTCCCAACCCCATGGTGGGGACCAAACACATTTACTACACGAAGGGTCCTGGCCCGAGATAGGTGTTCGATAAATGTGATTGATTTTTGAAAGCTAAAAAGGTTTTAAATGCTTCTTCCCTGCCCCCATAGGCAACTGCGTTGTATTTTAATTTTTATCGATGCATAACAGTGCAGAGACGTGTGCAGTTCCGTGAAATCTCACACACTGAACACACCCACACTACCAACGCCTCAATCCCGAAACCAGCGTCCCCAAGCCTCGGCCGAGACTTCCTTTTCAGCGTCACCTGCCCAACGTGATGGAGAGGTCTCGTGACGTTTAGCAGCCTTGTTTTTGAAACAGTTTTAGTTTTCTATAACAACTAAGCCAGACTCAATAAAGAATATTTAGAAAACACAGAAAGTAGGAAAAAAATCGGAGACAGCTTGTTAACGTATTGAACAGCCTGGTAAATATATCAGTTTTTGATTGAGGTATAAAAACAGACATAAAATTGCACAAGTCATAAGTGTAAAGCTCAGTAAATTTTCCTAAAGTGAATACCCCAGGTAACCATCAGGTCAAAAGCTGGAACATCACGGTCCCCCGAGGTCCTTCCTTCTGTCCTCGGCCAGGTGACGGTAACCACTACTCTGACTTCTAAGGCATCGATCGGTTTTGCCAAACACAGCCTTGTTTTTAACAAAACTGCTCCCTCTCTGGTGCTCTTGGAGAACTCTTGCTCATCTTTCAAGATCCGGTTCTGAGGTCACCTCCTCTGAGAAGTCTTCCCGGCTCCATGAGGCAGAGGATTGACCCCTTGGTCCATGCCTCTAACTCAGCTCTCGCCATTCTAGGACAGTAAACGCCTCTTCCAGCTCTGGAGGGGTAGATGGGTCTTCACCAACTTATTTACCTAATACAGCGTGTAGCAGATAGAACTGTGACATCTCCCCCGAAAAGTTTGTCTACATCCTAAACCCCTGTACTTGCGAATGTGACCTTCCTTGGGAATAGGGCCTCTGTAGATGTAGCTAAGTTAAGGATCTCAAGATCAGAGCATCCTGTATTTAGAGTGGGCCCTAAATCCAAGGACCTGTGTCCTTATCAGAGAAGGGAGAGGGATATTTGAGACAGAGAGGGGAGGGCCGAGGGAGGCAGCGATTGGAGGGATGCAGCCCCAGGCCAAGGGCTGTCAAGCGTCACCATGAGCCAAGTGAGGCTAAGAGAAAGGCAGGGAACAGATGCTCCCCAGATCCTCAAGAGGGAAGCAACCCTGCTCACACCTTGATTTCAGACTTCTGGACTCTAGAACAGTGACAGAAGATATTTCTATCTTTTTAAGTCACCAACTTTAGGGCAGTTTGTTATGGCTGTCTTTAGAAGCTAAGACACAGGGCCTGGAATTGAATAAGGGCTCAGTGTTTGTTGAATGAATGAAAGAACTGAGTGAGGAGGCTTGGTGGCCTGTGGTGGGAACAAGAGGGAGATCCTTGGATGATTTCTCTCTTTGCGCCAGCTGCCTCATGACAATGGCAGGACCCTGTGGGTTGCCCAGGTGATATCATTTCCCTTCTGCCTGCTCACAGCTACTCTGTTTGGTCACATACCCTTGGGCATCCTCATGTGACTTGGGGAAAGCTAATCCATGCCAAGCATCCAGCTCAACATGGAATCCCATTCCCTTGGAGAGAGACTGAGGCAGAACAGGCTAATGAGACAGGAAGGGAAAGCATGCTGGGGGGCTTGGGGAAAGGTTTACTCTTTTTGGCCTTTGCCAAAAGGCCAGATCAGATCAGTTGCAGGAGTGTCAGACATGAGAGAATCTGAGTCCCTGTTGATGTTCTTGAATTTCTCATTGCGCCCTGCCTGCCACTAACCGCTCCTGGGCTTCCAGCGATGTGACATTGTTGATGGCCTCTTTGTGGAAGCTGAGCACATCCTAACTGATGCTCTAGCCATTAGCACTAGGGGCTTTTGTCTTTAGCACTGCAGACTGGGAAACTGAGGCTCAGAGAGATGAAGTCACATCCTTGGGGACACAGGCAGGTAAGTGGCAGGGCCAGGATTCACACCCAGACCTGCCTGTTTCCACATCCGTGTTCTTAGCCAGTCTTGTACACACATTGTTGCTCTTGGGTTTAAACTGTCTCTCTTGATTTTACAGGAGGCTTTGGGCCTGGCCGGGGCCTGGCTGCACTGTGGTTCTCAGCACGGAAGGGTCATCATGCCCATTGCACTGTGAGGACTGCCATGTCAGCTCCGGGTAGTCCCACTTAACCAGGAATGATGCCCAGAACTTGGACACACGTTGGCTGGCTCACTCCTCCACGGCAGCCCTATTTACCAATGAAGACAGCGGGGCTTCCGGAGGCTGCAGATTCCGTGCAGAGCCACAGACAGGAGCGGCAGAGCTGGGATTCAGTCTGGCTGCAGAGCCCCCTCATGTGTCCTTCCAGCTACCCTCTGTGCTCACTAGCAGGACTTTGACGATTACGGCTGCATCCCCGGGGCCCCTCGCAGGCACTCAGCAATTGTTTGTTGAATGCTCAAACAAAAACAAAAACAAAAAAACCCCATGGTACCAGAAGCTCTTCCAATCAGGCTGTGAATTAACCAGCGGAGGAGCCTGCCCTCTGGCAGAAGATGGAAGGCCTCACCCCGTTGAGGTCTGGAAGCCTGTTTTGGGTGGTACTTCCTCTCACCGAGGCCTGCCAGGCAGCAGCTGGGACTTGCCTGTCCCCAGGGATGTGTGCTTCTCTGAACAATGTCAGGAAAGGAAACCAAACTGTCGGGGGTTTTCTGTCATTTTGGCTGTGGAGGTAGAGGGGTAAGGCTGGCGAGGTTCCCTGGGGCAAGGCGGGGGCCTCAGCCTGCTTACTGGTGTGCTCAGCCCCGTGTGACACATTACCTTCCATTCTTTTTTTTTTTTTAGACAGAGTCTCACTCTGTTGCCCAGGCTAGAGTGCCGTGGCATCAGCCTAGCTCACAGCAACCTAAAACTCCTGGGTTCAAGCGATCCTCCTGCCTCAGCCTCCCCAGTAGCTGGGACTACAGGCACACGCCACCATGCCCGGCTAATTTTTTTCTATGTATTTTTAGTTGGCCAATTAATTTCTTTCTATTTTTAGTAGAGACGGGGACTCTCTCTTGCTCAGGCTGGTTTCGAACTCCTGACCTTGAGCGATCCTCCTGCCTCGGCCTCCCAGAGTGCTAGGATTACAGGCGTGAGCCACTGCACCCAGCCAATTACCTTCCATTCTATAAACAACCTTCTAAGGTAGGTGTTTATTTCAACGGCTTTACTGAGATATAGTTCACATCCCATATAATGCACCCATCTAAAGTGTACAATATGATGACTTTACTATATTCACAGAGTCGTTCAACCATCATGACAATTTTGGAACATTTCTATCACCCCAAAGAGAGACCCTGTACCCCTTAGCCATCACCTTCCTGTCCTCCCGTGCCCCCTTGGCAACCGCCAATCGACTTTCTGTCTCTCTAGATTTGTCAACTCTGGATATTCCAAAGGTAGGTCTCATGATGGGGAAATTAGAGGTTCAAGGGGGGTAACTCAGCAGCTCAGGGTTGTACGGCTAAGGAGAGGACAGACTTGGACTCGAACCCAGATTCTCTGCCTTCCAAGTTCAGGCTTTCACGGGGCTTTTTCTTCTTCTTCTCAGTAACAGTACTAAAAATAGCCAGGACTGATTGTTGAACCGTGGTCCCCTCTGTCTCATTTGATCCTTACAACCATCCTTGGGTGTAGGTACAGTTATTATACCCATTTTGCAGAGAAATAAATGGAGGCACAGAGAGGCTAATGGGCCAGTGCACCAGGCTGCTAGCAAGAAGAGGGCCACGGGGCACAGGCACTTTTGTTCCTGGGCACCGGGGAGGAGCATGGGATGAAAAGAGTCAAGATAATGTGGAGTAAGAGACGATTTTCTTTCAAGTTATTCTTTCTTACCCGCCTCCTCTGTTCTTTTTTCTTTTTATAAGAAAAGGAAAAGAAAGTTCCCTCCACCCTTTGAGGTCACTTCCTGACCCATTTGTGAATCTACGTGGAGTGGTTACAAACTCACTTCTCCCTGCCTGGACACCTCCTGTGAACACTGGGGCTGGGCAATAGGCCCGTGCGCCCCTGGGTTCCGGTACCCGATGGACCTGGGTTCAAATCCCGCCTCTGATAGCTAACCTGTGACTGTATCCCGGGCCTTTCTGCTGTATGTGCCTGAATATGCAGAGGGTTTCTCCCCTACCCCTTATCCCTCGGAAAAGAAGCATCGTTTGAATATATTCCAGCCCTCCGGGAATTGCCATCTCAATTATTTTGATTTTGAACAACCGAGCTGGGCTTTGAGAAGGAAACTGCCAGCCCCGAACACTGCCATTCATGGCACTGATTCCTGCTGTTGTGCACCTGGGTGGGGTGGGTGGGGGTGTTCAGTAAAAACTGAGGCAGAAAAGAAAAAGAATTAAAGAAGTGAACAAGAAAGCAAACTGCCATCTGTTGTGATCATTAGCTCGTACACAATGGATATTTGAACTCCCCAAATGCTATAGGCTCGTGATCACAGACGAGGACAGGGTTCTCTAAACTGAAGCATGTGCCACGAGTTCTCCTGGCTCCATCCCGCAGCTGGAACTCGCCTGTCAGGTTAGACTGTAGGGAGCCACGGCTCCCCGTGGTGGTCCCCACACATTCTGATTGCACTGATCTCATGCTGTCGGCAAGAGATTCAACACGCTGCCCTGCACGAGCAGATTCTGTAATGATAAGTTATACATATCTATGGCTGTACTGATACGTTATGCACATTATATAAAATGTACCAAAACAGAAGTGTTAAAACGATTGGTAGAACTAAACACAAGTCGAAGTTCTAAAGAGAAACCAGGCAAAGAAATTTCACCCAGATTTAGTCATTATTCCTGGGGAAGTGGCTCCATGATTTCAAGTGGTTGATGTCATATTGAGCCTTTCCAAGATCTCTTTAAAAAATAATATTGTGAGTGATCTCTCGTGACTGGCGCCGTGCACACCTGAGACTGGGCAATGAAAAGAATGAACTGACAGGTCTTCTAAAGTCAGCAAGTGACTCCCTGGCGTTGGGTATAGCATTTACGGTGAGAGTGACATTCCTGGATTTAAACACGCTGTAACTCAAGCACCTTAGAAGTGAAGCCGAAGCGCTCTGACAGCTCTCTCAGTGACTAAAGGGGGCTCGCGTCACCATGAAGATAACTTCCTGCAAAGAAGCACCGGCAGAATTTGAATCAAATTGCTTCATGAAACACAAGAAAAGAATAAACCAGGATCTCCTAAGGAACAAATTAGATTCTTCTCACCAGGAAAATGGGAGATCAGTTGTCTGGGGTTCTTTGTTCCTTAGGACAACCTTTGGGGCTGGCACTACGTTGATCAGGTTTTACAGATGGGGAAACTGAGGCTGCAGGTGTTTAGGTGGCCCGCCTCAGGTGGTAAGAGGTGATCTGACGCCAGCACGGTCTCAGTGACGGCTTCCAACTAGGGCCATGAATAGTCAACCGCGGGTGGATGATTGTGGGGAGTATATTGAACGGCAGTGTGCAGGAGGCGCTCCATAAATGCTACGTTATTGGGGAATTCTGACTGCACCTGGCCGAGTGACCGCGGGCTGCCTCAGTTTCTGCCTGTGCGCGCAGAGGCGGGGTCCCAGGCCCGGGCCGCCCCCGCGGCGGGGCGGGAGACGGGCGCGGGGCCCTGGGGCGCCCGGAGAGGCGGGCGGGACCGGGTCCGCCCCGGGGCGGGCGGCGCGGGGGGCGGCCCCGGGAGTCACGTGGCGCGGGGCCGCGGCCGAAGCAGAAGTAGCTAGCGCGGGCGGGGAGGACCGAGCGGCTGGGGGTGCCCGAGGCGGGACCGGGCGGCTGCGCGCGGGACCCCGGAGCCCGGACCCGCGGCGGGCGGGCGGCTGCGCCCCGGCGCCACGGCCAGGTGAGTGGCGCGGCCGGGCGCGATCTGCGCCCGGGGGGCCCCGCGCGGGCTGAGCTGGTGCGTAGGGACCTGCGCCTGGGGCCGGCGGCGCGGGCAGCGGCGGGGCGCGCCGTCGGGGCCCGCGGTGTCCAGGGCCCGGCTGGTGACGACTGGAGTCCTGGCCCGGCCGTTGGCCACTTCCTCCCCCAGGGCCGGCGCCACCGCGCCTGTCGGTGCCACGGGGCGGTCCCAGCTTTGAATGGGACCCGGGAGGAAGCGGCGCGGTTCGGGGGTCGGAAGTCGCGCGGGCGCGGGCGTTCAGAGCGCCCCTGGCCGGGCGGTGCCGCGTAGGGTGGCGCGGTCCCCCCCAGCGCCTCTGCGCCCGGAGCTCGCCGGGCCTCGCCGCGCCACTTCCCCGTAGCGCACAGGTGGCCGCAGGCGGGTAGCGATGGCGTGGACGGCTCAGCCTCTCCCCGGCGGGCGCTCCGGGGGTTTGCGGGGGGTCGTGATTCCCACCCGCGGTTGTGTGCGTGATTACGCGTGTGCGTCTCTGCGTGTTCCTGGTTGTGTTTTGGACTCCCGCGAGGTCATTACCCCCATGGAGGAAGAATTCGAGTTGAGGATGTGTCCCGTTGGACCCCGGGCGCCTGGACTGGGGCGAGGGCTGGGGCGGGGTTCTCCTGGTGCCTGGTCTGGAACTAGAGGGAGAGAATGCGGTGCGCCGGGAAGCCGAGACAATACGCGAGGGAAAGAGGTTGGCTTTCCGTCAGGACTTACTTGAATTTCAGTTCCATCTGTGTGACCCCGGGCGAGCTGAAGTACCTTTCTGAGTGTCACCCCCACCCCCACCCCAATACTGGAGCCACGGGAGCGCATTTTCCAGGGCCCTGTTGAGAATTAGGGCTTATCCATGAAAAGGGTGCCCAGGTCGTTCTTTATTTTTTAAATTTGTAATGTTTTTTTATTTTTTAGAGACAGGGTCTTGCCCAGGCTGGAGTGCAGTGGCATGGACATAGCTCACCGAGCCTCAAACTCCTGGGCTCAGACGGTCCACCTCAGCCTTCTGAGAAGCTGGGACTGCGGGTGTGCCTACTACGCCTGGCTAATTAAAACAATTTTTTATTTAGGGACGAGGTCTCCCTATGTTGCCCAGGCTGGTCTCCTCAGGCGGTTCTCCCGCCTTGGCCTGCCAGAGCACTGGGATTACACGTGTGAGCCACCGCGCTGGGCCCAGGCTGTTCTTGAACCTCTGGTTAAAGGGCCCTTGGTGGGGCACAGGCCGTCATCCTTAGCTATGGTTCTTACAGAATTTCAGGGTCCATGAGGCCTCAAGCAGTTACTCCTATTACAGAGATGAGTGTTTCACCTGTATAGCATGTCGCAGGCAATGCTCACTGTGGGCTTCGTTAGTGCTTCAATTACCTAATGACCTGCTGTTGCCCCGCCAGCACCTGGAGCATGGGAAGCTCCTCTGGAGGAGGCAAGGCAGGGACCCCACAAATAGCCCTTTCGGGCTCATGGGGTGGAGTCAGTGGAAAATTGCTGGTGAGAAAATGTTTGAAAACAACTTGTTAATTTAGGAAACTGTAAAAACACAAAAAGAAAAGCTTATCCATTACGTCACCACTTAATGTAAAGTCAAGTGTGCCCTCTGCCCTCTGCCACCCTCCAATAGTCACCACTCTCCTGGGTTCATAAGAACACAGCTTTTATAAAAATGTAATTGTAATGGACTCACTGGTTTGCAACTCTTTTTTCCCCTACTGTCTCGTAAATCTTTCTGGATCAAATTGCTTATAGATCTTACTCTTTCTAATAGCTACTGAGCATTCTTTAATGTATGGGCGACATTATTCATTTAAGGGACCCCCCCAAATTGATGAGTGGGTGATTTGTTTTCTTTTTTTTTTTTAAAAAAAATGTTGCTTCCATGGTTTTGTATTACACATATCTTTGTGGGTGTCTTTCTGCACATGTATGATTGCTGGATCAAAGCATATACATGCGTTACATTTTAACAGATGCTCCTAGGTTGCCTTAAAAAGGGGGTAGACCAATTTACACTACTATCTACACAGTGACACTGTTCCTTTGAAAATGTGTGCTCCCCCACCGTGCTGCAGGGTGGGTGTAAGGTGGAGTGATAATGTCTCTCCAGCCCTCGCAGGGGCAGTTAATGCTCAAGGATTCAGCTGTGCTGCATTTTAGCAGAACTGTTTAGTGGGGGTTTGGATGAAACCCTGGACTGCCGTAAGATGCAGAGAGCACTGAAGAGACAAAAGCGCCCTGGTTTTCTGGTTTTGCCTTCTTGTAATCACAGAAGTTTATCTAGAAGAGAAGGACGTGAAATGTCCAAATGGCAAAACCTCTTATTAAATCTCAGCCGCGTTTGTATTTACATGATAAGTCATTTTACAGAATTACCCATTGAGGATGGGAAACAGGAACAAAAAAGGGGTTTCAAGGCTATTTCTTTTTTTATGAAAAAGCAGAAGCAAAATGGAAATTGTTGTGATGGCTAGTGCCCTTCCGTGGGGTCAAGGCCTCGGAGACCTGCTTGCCTGAGTTGCTGAGGCATGGGGCTCTGGAGGCTGAGCTGGGAGCTGGCTGGATTTGGTGGTTGACTCCAAGGACCCTTTGGCCATGAGGATGTGTTTCCGGTTGGTGAAAGGCAGCACGAGAGAGCAGGTGTTTGTGGTTGAGCTGACCCACTGGGCTCCTGGGCTGGAAGTGAGTGGAATCCCAGGGAAGGTTAAGTCCAAGTCCCTCCCAGAGCCAGGGTTGGGAAGAACTGAGGATTCTCCTGCCCTGTCCTGGTTTCCATTTAATTGGGGGTGTTGCTGTGGGGCTCGTGTTTCCTACTTATGTGCCACTGGACACATAGGTTGGCCTGGGCACCTGGGAGCTGGAAACTCTAGAGGTGCAGGCCGGGGGCAGTCAGCATAGTGAATTGCTTCAGAGTTGGGGTCAGGTTCAAATCCTGTTTCTGCCACTTTCTAGCTGCGTGTGACCTTGGACAAGTCCCTTCACCTCTTTTGTGAGGGCCAGGGGCTGCCAAATGAGTTGACATCTGGCCACATTCTGCCAGGGGAGAAGAAGGTGCTGAAGGTTTGGGGGCTTGGGATTCAGCTGAGGGTTCTGACTCTTGTGCTGCCACTGGTCTGCATGACCTTGATCAAGTCATTTCCCCCCTTGGGACTTCACTTTTCCCCTCCAGTGTTTCTCATTGAGATAAATGAGCTGGACCTGGGATGGCAGGTGCTTGGTACCTCAGTGGTCCACTAGACAGCTGCTTTGCAAGGATGAGACAGGCCATGGGCACCTTGTTCATCCCTGTGTCCTGGGTGAGGATCAGGAGGTAGTTTTATATTCCTCAGACAAGATGCATTTAATGCTCAGCAGAGTTTGGCTCACCCTGCTAGTTCTGTCTCCTGGCCTTTGCTTAAGCCAGTCCCTCCTGCTTCATCTGAAAGAGTGAATTCAGATGCCCATTTCTTCCTCTGGAAGCTTTCTCTGAGCCCTCTAAGTGCCTAACCCTACTTAAGACTAAATTTGGGCCTTTCCCACTGCTCCCTGGCGCCCCCGCCCCCCTGCATGTCTCTGCCGCAGCACTTCTAACTACATTAAGTTTGTCAGTTTGTTTCCAAATGGGCAGAGAGTAGGTGAGATTCTCTCTGCTGCCAGCACAGCTGAGGAGGTGTGCCTTTGGCTTGGATGGAGGGAGGAGGGGCAAAGGGTGTGGTTGGGCCTTTCCCCACTCCCCCTCATTTGCATCCTAGCCCCCAGCTCAGTGCCTGGCATAGAGTTGACAGTTGATTAATAGAGTGGCTGATTAGTGTTAACTGAGGCCCTGCTAAGTGCTGCAGGCTATACAGACATTGTAGGTTTTAGTCCTTCCAGCAACCCTTTGAGGACATTTTACCCCCATTTTACAGAGGAGAAAACTGAGGCCCGGATTTTGAGCAACTTGGCAGGAGGCTGAGCCAGGTTGGAAGCCCAGACAGCCCTGCTGAGCACCTGCCTTTCACTTCTGGATCTTTGGATCTGGGAGACTTCTCTCTAGTGCTACTATGTAACCTTGGGCACTACAGTATAACAGCTCTGGGTACCCAAAGGGATTTGGAGGGAGAAGAGGGGATAAGAAAGATACACAGTGGCCAGACCCAGTGGGTGGCTCTCGCCTGTAATCCTGGCACTCTGGGAGGCCAAGGCGAGGGGAAGTAGGAATTGCTTGAACCTAGGAGTTTGAGGTTGCGGTGAGGTATGTTGTTGCCACTGCACTCTACCCGGGTGACAGAGTCAGACTCTGTCTGGGAGAGGGGTTGAAGGTACACAGAACTAATGATAGGAATAGTAACAATAACAGCCAAATCTAAGGAGTGTTGACTTTGTATCATTGTTTTAAGGGCCTGAGATATGTTGTCTTTTTTAACCCTTACAAAAACTTTAGGAAGTGGATACTGTTCCCTTCTTTTACTGGAGTGGAAATTAAGCCCAGAGGGTTAGGTGATTCTTGCAGGGGCTACAGCCTTGCCGGCCAGGCAAGCCATGGTGGTTCAGCTCCAGACAGAGGCTGAGGAGCCCCTTCACTCTCAGCCCCGTGGTGGGGGCAACAATGTGTCTTTGGCCATTTGGGAGGCAGGATAGGGGAGTGGTGCCGAGTGGAGGCTTGGGGGGGCTGCGGCAGGGTTTTGAGCAGAGGACTGATGTGATTCGATTCGTGTCCTAGAAGGATCCTTCTGGCTACTGGTCTGAAAATTGACCCAAGGGGGCCAGGGCAGAAGCGGGGAGAAGAGTTAGCAGGTGATTAGAATAATTCAGGTAGGAGACCCTAGGAGGAGCCAGTGAAGCTGTGAGATGGGTCGGAGTCTGGATTTGCTGATGGATTGGATGTGGGTGTGAGAGAGTCCAGACAAGGGTGCCTCCGAGATTTTGGGCCCACAAAATCTTGTAAATATCAACCACCCCCAAGAATGAGCAGTGCTCAAGGGCACTCCTGGGTGCTGGGCATCACACTTCGGGCTTCCTACACCAGAGTTTGAATGTTTCCTGCCCTTTTTGCCCCATTTCTACACATGGGAATCAATTGCTCAGGTCTCCATGGATAATTCTGAAGTTTTTTATTTTTCCTGTTTCTAATTTTGCTTAGGACGTGAAGGGATGATTGGAAATCTCCAGGCAGGGTAGAAAAGGATGCTGGGGGTGGAGTGGGGTGGGGTTTGGGAGCCAGCCTGGGCTGCTTTGGCTAGTCAAATATTCTACAGGATAAAAGCAGGTGGGGAGAGAGGGAGTCACTGCCAGGCTGGGGTGATTTGGTTATTCAAAGCCCAGGTAACGGGTTAGGTCATTGAGGCCAGGGGCTCCTCATACACCTCGACTTCCATTTAAACCTTTGTGTCCTTCCTGGGCTCTCAGAGTGGCCAGGGATTTCTTGCCACTGGAACCATCTCCTAAAACTCACCCTGAGGGTCATCAGACAGGATTTTGTGTCCTGAAGTCTGTGTACCGTTAACCAAACCCCCCTCATTAACTAAAATCAATTCACTCTTTCATTCTGCCCGTTCAGCCTCCTGACTTCTCCCGACTCCTTCCTTCTCCCTGGAGTGGCCGACAATGACCACCATGGTCAACGTGGATGCCCTTCCGGAATATGAGAAGAGTCAGATCAAGAGAGCCCTGGAGCTGGGCACGGTCATGACCGTGTTCAGCTTCCGCAAGTCGACCCCTGAGCGGAGGACTGTCCAGGTGATCATGGAGACGCGGCAGGTGGCCTGGAGCAAGACTGCTGACAAGATCGAGGGCTTCTGTGAGTAGCTGCTGAGCAGCAGGGCAGTGTGGCCCATCCTCCTGGGCCCCGGCCTGAGCACCTCTCACCTCCCTGTGTCAGTCATAACTGGAATTGTGGGTCTGATGTCTTCTTCGAGTCTTCTGAAAATGAAAGTGTTGCCTCTTTGTGTGGGTCTCTCATGGGGTTGACAGCAGGTGGGGGAAGTTCAGCCAGGAAAGCTCTGATGAAAGAGCGTTCAGACAGCTCGTCTGGCCTGGCAGGTTTGCTCCCTGTCTGACAGCATGAGGGTTGTCTGGTTCCCAGGGCTGGTCAAGTGTTCTACCCTTCTAGGCGCTAACTGGCCCGAGCTTGCAGAAATGCACAGATTGGTAGCCAAATGCCTGTTGTGTGTTACTGCAGATGACAGCGGTCAGAGGCCTTTGTGTTCATCTCCAACGCAGTGCTCAAGTCATTGGATGTTTTGTAGCTTTTATATGAAGCTCTGGTCCTAGTGGAATTGCCTTCCATTTTCCATGTCCTTCAGGTTGGGCCATTGGCTCAGTTCCAGAAGTTTCTAAGAATTTTTAACAAATAGAGTGAGGGCATTTAAGTAACTTTCAGTTGTAAAGACTTGCTTTAATTTGCATTTTTTAAATTAACTAGTTTTTAATCAAAAAATGTACTCTTGGGGTTTGGGTTGTCAACTCACAAATATTAATACGTGTTTCTCTTCCCTAGCCCTTAACCCGTGCTCCAGAGGCAAGCTCACTACCGTTTCTTTCATCTTTCAGAAATAGTCTGTGCCTGTTTTTTTTTTTAAACCCAAATGGGGACTTCCACACACACTTTTGCACCTTGATTTCTTTTTTTTCATTAATAATCTTGGGGCTTGTTCCTTATAAACACACATTGATCTACTTATTCTTTCATGGCTGGGTAACATACGATCGCAAGTGGCTACAATGTAACAGTTTAACTCCAGAGATGGACATTTTGTGCTGTTTCCAGTCTTCTGTTATTAGTTGAAGCAACCAGCTTTGCACTCTTTTAAAATAAATTTTGAGATATGATACACATATTTTACATGCAATTCACCCATCACACACTGCATGTGCGGCGCAGTGGTTTTAGTATGTTCACAAATGTGTGCAAGCACCCCCACAATCAATTTCAGAATGTTCTTACCACCTCAAGAAGCCCCATACCGTTTAGCCATCACCCTGCCCCAAGCCCTCAGCAACTGTTAATCTACTGTCTCTCTAAATTTCCCTGTTCTGGACATTTCATATAAATGGAATCATATGTGACCTTTTGCGACATAATGTTTTTATCCACTTTGTGGCACGCATCAGAATTTCCTTTATATGGCTGAAAAACATTCCATGACATGTGCAGACCACAATTTGTTTATCCATTCATCTCTTGATGGCCACTTGGGTGGTTTCTACCTTTTGGCTAATATGAATAGGGCTGCTGTGAACATTTGTGTACGAGTTTTTGTGTGGATGTTTGTTTTTTATGTCCTTTGGGTGTATACCTAGGAGTGAAATTGCTGGATTGTGCACTAACTCTGTTTAATCATTTCAGGAACGGCCAGAATGTTTTCCTAGTGGCTGAACCGTTTATATTCTCACTGGCAACATGGGAGGGTTATCCCGGCCTTGTTCTTTTATGCACAGGCGTGGGTTTGTCTGAGGGACTATTTCCTAGAAGATGTATTTCTGAGTTAAAGGTTACGGCACGTTCTAACTTTACAGGGAAGTTTGGCAGCACCCCACGAAGGAGGTTGTTCCACTTACTGCTTCAGCCATGAGGTCCGAGAGTTCCCACCCCCATGCCCTCATCCACCTGCCAGGGACTGCTGCACTTGGCCATTCACCGGTGGACTCTGGTGGCTTGATGTCATGCTTGATTTGCTTTGTCACCGTGGGTGAGATTGAGCAGCTTTCTGACAGGTTGCTCCTGGCTTCAGGGCCAAGTGAGTCTCGGATGGCACGGAGCCAGAAGCCCAGCTTTGAGATGTCTGTGTGTGGGGGCAGCCAACTTTCCTCCCAATTTTGTTTGCATTGGCCACACTCAACCTCCCAGGTGGCCCCAAAACCTGTTGCAGCTGGGGTTGGGGGGGAAGGGGGGAACAGCAGCGATGGCAAATACAGGTGTGCCATGTCTCTTCCTGATCTGCAAGTCCCAAGCCTGCTTGACCATTGGAAACATGTAGGCAGGGGGCTTTTTATTAAATAATAATACGGGGCATTGGCACCTTTTCCTGAAACTGGTTCTGATGGAGATGGGAGTGAGGCGGGGTTTTGGCTGGAAACCCGTGCCCTGTAGCTCTCCCCTTCGGTCAAGTCCTGTCAGTTTACTTTTATTTCACCTGTTGAGTCTCTTTGTTTCCTCCACCTCTCCCTGGAGTGACCGAGGATGAACACCTTCCAGCACTTTGGCTGGGACTCAACAGTATAATAAGCCCCCCAGGTGACCCTGCTAACAAGCCAGGTTTCACATACATGGCTTGCGAGACGCTCTTTTTCTGCCCCCATTTGAACGCCTGCTCTGTCGGGCACTGTTCAACGTGCTGGGCACACAGCAGTAATTACATTAGATTCAAATCCTCAGGGAGCCTTTTTGTTTTGTTAGGAACAAGCAGTGCAGGGCTTGACTCCCAGCACCACTTGATGAGCTTTGCTGTGTGATCTTGGGCAAGTCACCTCCGCTCTCTGAGCTTTGATTCCCATATCTGTAGAATGGGAGTGACACTGGTGTCCACCCCGCAGGGTTATGGTTGGGAATAGAAGGTGAGTAGGTGTCTTGCAGGGCTTCGGCACGGGTCATCGCACGTGATGGGCACCTGGTCAGCGGGAACTGCTGTCATGATCCCTGCTGTTGCTAACGAGCAGAGTCCGGCTTATCTAGGGATAGAAAGCTTTGCATAGGGAGTTGGACTTTATCTGTACATGGTACAATAGAGTTTTGCTTTGAACCTTGTCATGAGGGAGCCATCTCATTTGTTCAGCACGCGTTTGCCGTCATACTGGGTGCTAGACTCCACTGAGAGAGAGGAGGAGGGACAGAGTTCCCGCCGGTAGGAGGGGAGACAGAGAGCAGCCCTTGCAGGATTGCGTGATCAGTACCACAGTGGGGATTTGCATCGGGTGTAGTGTGAAGAGGGAAGGGTCTCGTCCATGTGGATATGGGGGAGATGGTGTGGAGTGGGAGGCCTCATAGTGGAGGAGCTGCCTGTGTTGACAGTGATGGAGGGCTTTGCCAGGGGCCAGCAGGGATCAGTGAGTCCCATTTAATGTGAATGAGTGGATTTGTGGGTCAGAGGTCTGGGCAGGGCTCAGCTGGGTGATTCTTCTGCTCTTTGTGGCCTGGACTGGGGTCATTTGGTGGTACTCAGCTGGTATGTCACCTGGCCTGGAAGGTTCCAGAATCTTCACTCGCACATTTGGTGGTGATGGCTGAAGATTGGGCTCAGCTGGGACAGTTGGCCCAGTGCCAACCATGTGGTGGTTTCAGGTTGAAGAGTCTGAGGCAGAAGCTGCAAGACTGCTTATGACTTAACCTCAGATGTCCCAGAACGTCACTTGCACCAGCTCAGGTTCAAGGAAAGGGAATTCCCCTGTTAGAGAGGGAGGGGCATGCACATGCAAGGTGGGAAGGAACTGATGGCAGCCACCTGGAGCCAAACTGCTGCAAGAACACGAAGACTCTGGATCCAGACTTGCGGTTCAAATCCCTGCTCTGCCACCTACTGGAGGTGTGGCCAGAAGCAAGTTATTTTAACCTCTCTGTGCCTCAATTTCCTGGTCCATCAAGTGAGATAACAGTACTTCCTATCTTATTGGACGAGAATTAAATGGATCTTATGTACTTTTTTAATATGTGGGAAATATTGCATAATTGAAACTTAGTAACAATAAAACAATAAAAGCAAAAAGTAAAGAGCCACTGGGTGGGGAGACCCAGGGCCTGGCCTCTGAGACGACTATGGATCCTGAGCACGCGCCTCACCTCCTGGCCTTCGGGCTCCCCACTGCTTTCCAAGGGTGTTGGCTAAGATGGTGCTAGAATTCTTTCCATCCATCTTTCCAACTCTCTGCACAGAGAGTTGAGGAGCTGGGAGTCTCTGAACGCAGGGAGGGGCTGTGGAACTTCCGGGCAGTGCTGTGTATGTGGGTTTCCTGCCCTTCCAACGGGCTCTGGCTGAGGAGTCTGCAGGCCAAAAGGGGCCTGTACTGGGGCCTTCCTGAGTTGAGCCTTAGGTGTCCCCGGACATCTCGTCCCTTTGGGAGACCTAGGATGTTTCTTAGGAGCTGACATGGTGCCACCTGCCTGTGGCCTGGACGGGGCTGGCGGTGGCGATGGGCCCCTCTGAGGGCTTGGACCATGTCCACCTCCAGTGAACAGCCTTTTTCATCCCGATGTTTTTACTTTTGCTTAGGGGTGTTTTCTCCATCTGCTTATTTCGGGCAACTTGCGGCTGCCCAGGAGTGAGGGATTCTCAGACACAGGAGCTGTTTTCTTGGTCTTGCCTGCCAAGTTACGATAGCAGGAATCATACCGTGGCTGAGAGCCACTTCCAGCGGATGCTCACTGCGTGCTTGTCCCCATGAAGCCACGTCAAATGTAACAGCTCGTTAAATCCCCGCCAGTGACCCTGTGAAGCAGGAATTACCCCCACTTTGTTTGTGAAGAGACTTGGTTTTGGGGGGACGAGGAAAGGGCAGAGCTAGACTTTGAACTTGTTTTGTCTACGGTCGGAGTCTCACGTTGTCTTCCCGCTCTGTGTTGCTTTCTTCTCTTAAATGATCTCAGGGACGTTTCAGTTCTGCATGCGAGAGAGAAACACCCTGCCTCTCTCTCTCTGGGTGCCCAAGACACCAGGAGGAAGGAGACTTCTTCCCCCTCCTAGAGATGCCTGGATCAGTGGGAGCCAGGACATGCCGGGAAGCGACCAGGAGTGCAGCGTGGGAAAGTGCCGATTGGGCTGGGGTGGTAACGTGGGGTTTTACTGTATCTTGGCTCATTCTGAAATCCATCCTTGGACTTCTTTCCATCAAAACTATGAATATTTTTGAAAGTTGTTATTTTATCCAAATGTCTTTGAAACAAGGAAGAAGTAGGGGTTTTCTCAGTGGCGTCCCCGAAGAAGAAATCCATTGTCTGAAAGTGGTCCCCAAGCTCCTGCGGCCAAGCAGCTCATCAGAAATAAGACTCAGCCAGTGCCCCCGTGTCCACAGACTGGCTTATTTTCCGAGTGTACGCGTGCAGTGATGTATACGAAAGCTCAGACTCTAGAGCCCACTGCCTGAGTTCAAGTCCCAGCCCCGCCACTTGGTAAAGGTGTGACCTTGGTCTTCTCTTATCACCTCTTTGTGCCTCCGTTTCCTCATCTATTAAATGAAGAGAATGAAAGAACCTGTCCCA
Organism: Lepilemur ruficaudatus; assembly: GCA_963574885.1. NCBI lineage: Eukaryota > Metazoa > Chordata > Mammalia > Primates > Lepilemuridae > Lepilemur > Lepilemur ruficaudatus. The sequence continues at coordinate 3,697 of CAUYRT010070533.1, read as the reverse complement.
CAGGGCTCTTGTGAAGGTTAAATGGAGTAAACTGCTTCCACAGTGCCTGGCACGGAGCATGTGCTCAAGTATCGCCTGCTCTTGTTGGTGTCATCTTCATCATAATTGTCGTCATCATCATCATCGACAGATGTAAAGGGAATCGGCACTGTAGAAGGGATGAGATATTAATAACTATTAGAACTTCCATTTACATAATGACTTTCTCTGCTGCACCCAGTGGATCGTCCTGCTCCCTTTCTGCGACACGCATCCTCCATGTTTTCACTCCTGCCAGGGTGAAAAATCGAGTTGACGTTTTCATTCTTGATGGTGACACAGCCCTGCTTTCATGCTGGATGGTGGAGGACTTGGTTTGTCTTGTTATTCAAGGGTCGTTTCCTATCCCTGATGGTGATCACCAGTGTTCTTAAGGTTCATTCCTTTGTTGATTTTGCAAATACTCAAGGAGGACCTGGTGTGTGTTGGGCAGTACGTTTGTCACTGGGGTTAAAGTGGTGAACAAGACAGTGAAGGTCCCTAGAGGAACTTAGAGTCTCGTAGAAGAAGTCAAATTGACACGTTCAATCGTTTTGGATGGTAATGGGTGCTAGGAAGGCAAGAAACAGGATGATGTGACAAGGGTAACCAGCCAAAACTGCTCTTTTAGCCAGGGCAGGGCTCAGGACAGCCTTTCTGTAGAGGTGACATTTGAGCAGAGACTTGAAGGGTGAGAAGGAGGGAGCCATGGCAAGTTCTGGGGGGAGAGCATTCCAGTAGAGGGCACAGCAATAAAGCTTCCTACTAGTCAGGATGGGCTGACTGTAGTAACAAGTTATTTCTTGATAGGATACAAGTTTACCTTTCATTCAAGTCATGGTGCTGTGGGATTGGGGGGGTGGAACTCTGTGCCGTCTGGTGGCACCCTTATTCCCTGAGGTATTGAAGGCCACCACAGCATCCTCCATCCGGCCAGCATGTGGAGCAAGGGGAAGAGTGGAGGATGGCTCAGGAGGTTTTCACGGGCCGGGGCCTGGAACTGGTGTGCCTCCTTCTTCCCACCTTCCACTGGCCGGAACTTGGCATGTGACTAACTGCAGAGGATGCTGGGAGACACATGTGCTCTGCTGTGTGCCAAAGAATAGGACATGGGTTAGGTGGGCATCCTTCCAGCCTCTTCCACAGCCCCTAATTTTGGGGGCTGCAGGGGCAGCTGTCGGTGCCCCACTGAAGGCTAAGAGAGAGAATGGTTGCAAGGGTTTGGAGGTCTTGGGTGAGTCCAGGACAGTGACAGCCTTTTCACTGGGCCCGTGGTGAGGGGAGGTGGCAAGCTGTCAGCACTGAGGATCCTCCCACAACATGACGAGAGCCACTGACGGTGACGTCTCCCTTAGACAGACCTCGTCTGCCCTCTTAGGTTTCCCCTCACGGCTGCAGCCCTCCCCTCCTCTGTCCCCACACCTCAGCTTTCCGTTGCTGACACGTCAGCCGTGGCTTTGGTCTTCCAGCGTCCCAGCGACGGATGCTCGGGGAGGCCTCCTCTCGGCCATGTCTGTTCAATCTACTGCGTGTGGATCGGCTGCTTTTGGGCCCAGCGTCCAGGGGCATGGTCAGCTGTGGCTGGGCGTGGGATGGGTTAGAGGTGGTCACCTGTTGGAGGACATTGGCTCCTTCAGGGCTTGTGGGCGGGGGTGGGTACCTGTCGTGGGTGAATGGTCCCCACCAAATTCATCTGCTGAGGTCCTAACCCCCAGTGCCTCAGAAGGTGATCTTATTGGGAAATAGGATCTTTGCCGAGGTAATTAGTTAAGACGAGGTCATATCCGAATAGAGCGGACCCAGTCCAACAGCTGGTGTCCTTATGAGAAGAGGAGAGAGAGGCACACGGAAGGGAAGGCCAGGTGAAGGCAGAGGCTGGAGTGAGGCATCTGTGAGTTCAGGGACACCAGGGATGCCCGGACATCGCCAAAACCGACAGAGACCCATGCAATAGGTTTTCCGCCAGAAGGAACCGACCTTGCCAGCCAACCTTGCCAACGCTCCAGTACTGAGACGACACATTTCTGTTTAAGCGGCTCGGTGTGTGGTCCCTGGTTAATGGCAGCCCTAGCACATGAATGCACATCCTTTGCAAGGGGCCTCAGGGCAAAGGGGTGACCCCAGGAGGGATGTACACCTCCGGCCACGGATATTATGGGCAAGTTGGAGTTTGCCGGAAAGGAATTTAAGAGCCCTTTATTCCAAGTGTCATCTGATTTTCTAGCTGTGTTGGTCTTGGCCCAGTCCCTGACAAGAGGGAATATAAAATAGTGGTTAAACGTGGGAGGGAGCGGTTGTTTCCTGAGATAGCGCCGAGCTCTGGGCATGCAGGTGCGTCTCACTTTGTGTCACTGGACTCCTGAATCGGTGTCCGGGTCAAATCTTTCGTGGATTGTGGTTGCAAAGGGAAGGGTCTGTGCAAAGACGTCCCATGGTGAATCCTCTCAAAAGGAAAATGATGCCCACCACCTGCCCCTAAGTCTGGCTTTGATATAAATGTGGGTGTCTGCATACCAGGCTGGCAAAGGGACAGGTCCCGTGTCGTCTTAGGAGAGACTTAAGTGCTGTGCAGTTTGGGGTTGAAACTGGAAACCCTGGTGTTGACTTTCTGCTTTCAAGCCAGCCTGACCTGGGGCCTAGGCCCCGGTGGTCGTCACCCACGCACTGTGAGCTCCGAGGCCCAGACCTGTCTGTTCTGCTTGCCGGGAGCATGCCCAGCACTGAGCACATACCTGGCCCACAGCGGATGTTCCCCAGACACCTAGTCAACAGACAAATTGGGAAAGGGACCTGGATGCCCTCTCAGCCTCGGTCCCCCTGTTTCTCCTTGACTATGACAGTGTCTGGGGTTCAGATAAGGCATCTCTGTGGCAACTTCCTCTTCCACCATACACCATGGTTCCAGTCTTGGCCCTGGCACTCAGTACCTGACCTTGGGCAATCTACTCAGCCTCTTTGAGCCTCAGTGTTCCTATCTGTAAGATGGGTAACAGTAGAGCTTACCTCCCCCATTAGATGACTGTGAGGATTATATTTGTAAATGCTTGCAAGGTGCATGCTGTGTACCTAACATGGCGTGCCTGCCGGCCGTGCTGCCATAATGGCTTGGGAGGTGGCAGGTGCCTGTACCGGTGTGTACACGGATGGGGCTGAGGTGGAGCCTGCGTGGGTGGAGGGGTCTTCCTCCTGTCCTGCTGTGGCACATGGAGGGCCCTACTGGGGTTATGGTGCCTTGGACCTGAGCCCGGGTGTAGATGGGCAGCCCAGCTCCTTTTGTGAGGCTTGGGAGCCCTGGGCTTGGAGGAGGAGAGTCGACAGGGCAATGGTGAAGTTTTGGACACAGACTTGGGGTGATGCCGGTGCAGAGCTGAGGGCCCCTCACCGCTGCCGCGCCGCCGGGGAGAGGCTGTGAAATGCTGCTATCATCTTACGCAAGTTGTACTGGCGGCCATGGGCGGGCGTGAGTTTTACGCGTGAAGTATCTGTGTGTGAAGGATTCCATTCTGAGAAAGAAATGGGAACTTACTAATTTGTAGAATGGAAACTAGCAAAATTAGGCAAAGCATGGTGAGAGCAAATACAGCAGGAAGAGGAGACCCTACAGAGCTCAGAGGAGGCAGAGGAGGTGCCTGTCCCCACAGGCCGGTCTCAGGACTTCGGGGATCCTGCCCCCTCCTCC